>SZWC01003189.1:26494-42242 GCA_023375785.1 Penium margaritaceum
TGGAGGCAACTGGTTCCAAGGATGGCAAAATCTGGTCAGAGAGTGAGGCAATAGTTTTGGCCTCAATTGGATGGGAATTAACACTTGATCAAGGCTCACAAGCAGTGGCATTTTATAGCCACTGATCTAAGCTTTCCAGAACACCAAAGCATGCCAGATTTGGAGCTTCCTAGCAGATTCTATGGCTTCTAGAGTGCTCCTTGGTAGGCTGTCCTTTTCCCACCTAGGAAGGCATCCCTTCCCTCCTCTAGAAGCTTCTGCCCCTTCCTAGATTCCTCAGCTTGCTTCTAGTAGGAGGGAAGGTGTCCAGAAGACCAAGACACCTCTAGATGCCTTGTAGGACAAGTCACTCCTTCTAGAAGGTGTGCCACCTTCCTGGACCCTCACTTGGCCTTCTAGAAACTTAAAGAGGAACTCTAGAGGTTGAGCTAGCTTCCTGGCATCTATTTTCCACCTCCCTTGAGGCAGGGCAGAATTTCATCTTGTGGGACTTGAACCCGGGCCCCTGCCTCTAGAGGTGGACACCATTAACCACTAAGCCACCTTGGCTTGTCTTTGTGGTGTTCCTTTTTGGAGTCACTCCTGCCATGGTGAGGAGCATCACTCCAACAGATCAAACTGTTGGTTTTTGCGCATCTCTCATTGTGCTCTGTTGTGCCCTCCCGGCTTGTGTACATCGGCGGGCAGATGACTGAAGGCAAGATTCGACGCTGCTGGAGTGTTGTCGGGTGGAGCCGACGCACGCGGAGGCCTACTCGTAGTTCGTTGGAGCCTCCTCCCTTTGGCAACGTGCTTAGCTCCATCGGCAGGCCTCCTCGGCGGTCGGGCCGCCGGTGGTCACTACCACCGCAGATGTTGTCTGCATGCTCCAGCGCTGGTTCTGACTATGCAATTGCGTCTACAGCATCATGCTTTGCCTAGGGTCCATGTCTCTTGTTGCGTGGCACTGTTTGGCATCGTGGACCGTCGTAGGCAGTGCCCGGGTTTCGGCAGCCATAACTCTTTGCTACTATTTTTCTAGCTGATGTTGACCGCACGACTGCGTTTGTAGCGTTGGTATTGTGGTATGGTCCAGTTTTCAGGCAAAACGAACGACATCCGGGTTTTGGGCAGTCGGGCGTCTGGCAGGGCTCACCGAGAAAACCCTGCCTGCCAGAAAATAGGTCTAGGACTATTTTCTGATTGGCTAACAAGTTCTACACTAGTGGGGGGGAGCTAGAACTTGGAGGGGTCTCCCATTGTTGCTCATTCTTCATTCCTAATCAGTCACTTTCAGTTTTCAGCTACTTTCTGGCGCTAACACTGGCGCGCGCATTTCTGAGTAACAAACCCAGAGCTTCTAGTCTTAGTCTCTGGAGCAGCAGACTGAGGGGGCAGCAAACTTAAGCAACTAGCGTGGAAGCCCGCACGCTACATCAACAACGCTGCTTCCCCAACCTGTTGCCTAGTTTTCCTTTTTGGTATCAGAGCCAAAGCGTAGCAGCAGCAGCAGAAGACAATGCCGGCGGACCCCCATACGCGCCAGTGCAGGGGAAATGCTGCCAGATTTTGTCTGGCAGCATTGACCCGCCTGGTGGCGGCGTCAGATTTTTCCCACGGCTACTGGGCCAGGGGAAATGCTGCCAGATTTTTTCCGGCATCACTCACCCCCACGCGTGACGCGAGGAGGTGAGCGGCAGGCCGCGTCTGACACCTGCAGGCGACGACGCACGTGGCGACGTCACCTAGGTGCAATGACTGGCACCAGTAAGCAGCAGCAACAGCATGCAGCAGCAGCAGCCGTAGGCAACTGCAGCGAGCTGTGGCAGCAGTAGCCAGCAGCAACTGCGTGCAGCAGCAGCAACCGGCAGCAGCTCGCAACAGCTCGCAACAACAGCAATAGCCGGCAGCAGCAGTAGCTCATAGCAGCTCGCAACAGCAGCAATAGCAGCAAGCACCAGCAGCGGTAGCGAGTAGCAGCACCAGCGGCGGCTACCACCAGCAACTCATAGCAATAGTAGCAGCGGCAGCGAGCAATAGCAGCAACAGTAAGCAGCAGCAGTAGTAAGCTACAACAACTACAACAGCAAGCAACAGCAGCAGCCGGCTGCAACAACAGCAACAACGAGCAGCAGCCGGCAACAGCCAGCAGCAGCTGCTCCTGCTCGTAGCCTGCAGCTCGCTGTGAGCAGCGGGCTGCAAGGAGCGAGCCCGCTGCTCGCTGCGAGCAGCGAGCTGCTGGCAGCGAGCAGCGAGCTCGCTGCTCGCACCCCGTGTTGAAATAGTATGCACCTTGTCCACTGCCTAGCTGGCTAGCTACACATTCAAACAAGGCATGCAATGCTCTATGGAGTACGTCCCCTTGGTTTGTATTGAGATGGGCCAGGAATGCACTGCCCATAATGGGTATGTCCCCTGTGGCTCATCATAGGAACCATACCTTTTTGGCTTGGTTGAATGGGCACCGGAGTCTCAAACGAGAGGTCGCGGGTTCAATCCCCGCGATGGCCGCAATTCTCTTGTGGCCAAAACTGGGACAGGAAGCTTCTAGGAAGCTTACTGAAGCCTGCCTTGAGGATGACACTTGGCGGTCTAAGGACGCGTCAAGTAGGACTGTAGGTTGAGGTTGGCTCCAGTGGAGCCACTACAAGCAGAAGCCTTAGCAAAGCTCTGCGAGTATAAAAGCCTGTACCTTGCATGCATCCATTTACAGTTCTTGCCTTTGAGACTCCTCACAGAGTGTCCAACCAAAGGTAGACACTAACGACCAACATGCGGACTTCGCGAGGTTGCAAACCAAACAAACCAAAATTGTGGATCCCTTGTTCGAGGGTGATATGTTATCTTGGTTGCAATACCAAGAGCGGTTGGCGGCCTCCCATGTCGGGACCCACTTTCTAGACCGTTGCTATCCGGCGCATTGACAAAGGGTTATGGGCCCACACTTCTGATTCTAAGGCACGCTTCCAAGACCGACTAGCGTGTGGTCTTGCAGGGCGCACAGGTACAATAGGGGCATGAACATCGGACGGCTCCATCTGCTCCATCGGCTCCATTGGCTCCATTGGCTTCTTCAGGTAGGGTGTGTGCACGTGGCGGACTAGGGGACGAGGAACAGCTCTCTCCATGTTGGACAAGACCCTCGAGCCCCAACGAGATTAAGCTCTACCCCTTTTTTAAAAGGCGGTACGACCCCGAGTCCGTTCTCTCACAACGGCACCATCGCCTTAGGCGATCATCGGCGAGAGGGGTATACAACGAAACCAACTGCACCCTTGACAACGGGCGCAATCAGCAGCCTCATCAGCCTCATCGACCTCAACGAAGCAGAGTAGCAGCGAAAAAGAGAAGACGAGTAACCGCAAGAAATGGCGGATCAGACTCAAGCCCACCTTGAGGCGGGTATGTCCAAATTCACGGGGACAGGTTTTCCCTTGTGGAAATGGCAGTTTGAGATTTTCATGAACATGCGTGGCTACCTCGACATCCTAAAAGGGACCGAGACAACACCCGCCAATGCGGCGGTGACGACGCATGCGGCTTACCTTGCAGCATCGACGATGAAGAACAACATGGCTCTCGTCATTCTTGTGACATCCATCAACGAGACTCAACACTCCCACATCACCGGATGCACGTTGGCTGCCGAGGCCTACGCAAAGCTCTTGCACGTGCATCAATTGAACGCCCTAGCAAACCGACTCTTCATCTTCCAACGGTTGATGTCGATGAGGGTGAGCGAAGGAGAATCGATATCCGCATTTTTGCAGTCGTTTGACAACGTGCTGCAAGAGGTCCAACAAATGGAATGGAATCTTGAATCCAACATGCCTGCCATGATCCTTCTAATGGCGATGCCGGAAAGCTGGGGGTCCTTGATCACCGTGTTTGGCGGTTGGAAGGAGGCAGATCTGACGGATGAGGCTGTCGCCGAACATGTCCGCAACGAGTCCATGCGACGCAGTGGTAGTGAGGCAAACATCTCAGCCTATGCCTCTCGCTTCGGTGGACAAGGCGCAAGCTCTCGCTCTGGTCAAGGCAAAAGTGGAAGCGGTGATGGTGGAGGGAAAGGCAACGGTGGCGGGAAGCGTTCCAAGAAGCCCGGCAACTGTCACAACTGTGGCAAGGCTGGACACTGGGCTAGGTATTGCCATAGTCCCAAGAAAGAAGGTGGGAACAAAGGTGGGAAGGAGAAGAAGGAGCTCACCAACATGATGGCTAGGGGGCTGCCCATGAAGGGGACAGCGATCCTTAGGCCCGGGGAATTCGCCCTTGACTCGGGCACCAACCACCACTCATCAAAAGAGAAGGGTGGATTTGTCATGCGCATCAAGTGTGCAAACGGCGGCGTCGACCAAGCCATGGGCAAAGGGGACAAGGTGATCACGTTTAACGTGAATGGTGCGGAGAAGGCGGTTAACCTTCAAAAGATGGTATACATGCCCTCCTTTGCAGCCAACTTGCTGTCCGTCTCACAAATCACCGACAATAACATGACGGTGGTGTTCACCAACAAGGAAGCGGTGGCCCTAAAAAATGAGGACATCCAGATTTTGTACACCAAAGACGACCTCATGCTTCAAGTTCCAAGAGTCGACGGCCTCTACATACTTCAAACCAAAGTCACCAAGGCGTCAGATGAGGGACTCGCATGTGCCACCAACACAGTGGCACTGGAGCCAAAGGATACACCGCCAGTGACCGTTGCGGCCGCCACATCAACCAAGGACACTGACGCTGAGCTGTGGCACCGGGGATTCGGGCACGTGGCCAACAGTACGTTGCAAAAGATGCAGGAGCAAGAAGTAGTCCGCGGAATGGAAGGGTGCACCATGAAGCATGGCAAAGGGTGTACATTGTGTGAACCATGCCTTCAAGCGAAGGCAAAGAAGAAGCCGTTTGGGAGAGGAGGTCAATGAGCAGAGCATGTCTTGGAACTAATACACAGTGACGTGTGTGGACCCTTCCGCACGCCGTCTAATGGAGGAAGCAAGTACTTCCTGACCTTCATTGACAACCACAGCCACAAGTTGTGGATCTACTTCCTCAAAACAAAGGGAGAGGTCAAGGAGAAGCTCCTCGAGTTCGCCGCCATGGTGGAGGGGCAAACGTCCAAGAAAGTGAAGACGCTCCGAAGTGACAACGAGGGTGAGTACGAGGCATGCAAGCCTTGGCTCAAGCATCATGACATCCGCCACGAGCAAACCACCCCTTACAACCTCCAAAGCAACGGCGTGGCCGAGAGGATGAACCAGACCCTTCTCGACATGGTGCGAAGCATGCTCTTCGACGCCAAGCTCCCACCTTGCTTTTGGGCTGAAGCAGCAACAACGGCCTGCTACCTCTTGAACCTCACACCAGCAAACGCCTTGCGGAAGCATGGAAAGGAGCAAGACAAGTAGCTGAAGACCCCACAAGAAGCATGGTCGAGAAAGAAACCCAATGCATCTCATCTGAAGGTGTTTGGGTCAACTGCATAGGTAAAGATCCAGTCGGGAGAAGGTGGAGGCAAGCTCGACGCACGCTCCAAGAAGTGCGTCATGGTTGGGTACGACACGTCACACAAAGCCTATCGGTTTTGGTACCAGGCAGCAGGCAAGCTCGTGAGGAATCGCGACGTTGTGTTCGACGAACACACCCATGGAAAGGGAGAGCTGCTGCACCCGATCCTCGCTCCCAAAGCGGGAGAGTGAATAGTGTTGCTTGATTCTGGAGACCAAGCACCCGACAACTGGCTTCCTTTGCAAGAAGTTGGTGGGAATGGGAGAGTAGTTGTGGAGGATGACGTAGCATCTGATATGGACACAGATACCGAGGCGTCCGTGGCTTCCGAGTCTGACTTGGAGTCTGATGAATCTTCTGACGACGATGACGACGACAAACCACCACCTGTCGAAGCACCAACACCAAAGCAAGAAGCCGCACCAACACTCCGGCGCAGTTTGCATCCAAAGAGAGCACCTTTGTGATATGAGGACGATTGGACTGGCCTTAGCTAGTCATGCATGGCTCAGAGAGAGCCATCCATAGTGGCGGAGGCGATGAATGGCCTAGATGCAACCAAGTGGAAGGAGGCAGTGGACAGCGAGCTCGCGTCCATTGCCGAGAATGGCACATGGGTGCTGGTGGATAGACCCAACAAGGCGCATGTGGTGGGATCCAAGTGGTTCCTCTGAGTGAAGAAGAAGCAAGACGGCAGCATCGACAAGTTCAAGGCAAGGGTAGTGGCTAAGGGGTTCTCTCAACGCCCGGGCTCTGAGTACGATGAGACGTTTGCGCCCGTTGTGACCTTTGCCTCCATCCGCTCTCGCCTTGGCATTGCAGCCACAAGAACTTGGAGATACACCAGATGGACATCAAGACAGCTTTTCTTTATGGGAAGCTCAACAAAGAAGTGCTGATGGAGGTGCCTGAAGGAGTTAACGTTCCCAAAGGCAAGATGTGCAAGTTGGTGAAAGCGCTCTACGGGATTGAACAGGCCCCAAGGATGTGGTACAAAGAGATGGACGGTTTCATGACCGGTCTCTCCTTCGCGCATTGCCAGAATGACCCGAGCATGTACGTGCGCAATGATGGGAGAGGGCTGATGCTGGTTGCGCTGTACGTGGATGATCTGATCATTTGCTCCTCTTTAGTCGAGCTGCTGGATGAGCTGAAGTCTGACCTCAGTAAAAGGTTCAAGATGAAGGACATGGGTCCTCTCGAGTACTATCTCGGGATTGCCATCCACCGCAACCGAGTAGCAGGCACCATCAAACTCAACCAAACCAAATACATCGGTGAGGTACTGAAGCGCTACCACATGGAAGACTGCAAACCTGTCAGCACCCGAATGACGACCGATACAAAGCCGAAGGCCTCCATTTCGCCAAGCAACAAAGAAGAACAAAGGGAGATGCAAGACATCTCCTACCAGTCCGCCGTGGGTAGCATCATGTACGCCATGGTAGGGACTTGTCCGGACATCTGCTATGCTGTGGGACAAGTGAGAAGATTTGTGGCCAACCCTGGGCCACAACATTGGCAGGCAGTCAAGCGCATCTTGCAGTACCTATAGAAGACACGTCACATGGGCCTTGTCCTTGGAGGCCAAGAAGGAATGGACCCCCTTTGCCTGAAGTGCTACACCGACGCTGACTGGGGAGAAAATCTCGACGACAGGAAATCCACTTCTGGATACGTGTGCATCTTGAATGGCGCTACCATCTCATGCGCCAGTAGGAGGCAGGATTGTGTTTCCGTTTCCACGGCTTAGGCAGAGTACGTTGCTCTATCTGAGTTGTGCAAGGAGACTCAGTGGCTGCGCAGCCTACTTGGCAAAATGACAGTGCCACAGAAGGACGCCACGGTCGTACACGTGGACAACATGAGCATCATCTTGATGGCTAAAGACAAGATCATCTCTCGGCAAACGAAGCACATCGACATACGTTACCACTACTCACGTGACCTGGTCATCAAGAACGTGGTGGAATTGCAGCACTGCAGAACAAAGAGCATGCTTGCTGATTGCATGACCAAGCCGCTCGAGAGAGACTTGCACTATGCGGGCATTTGTGGATTCGGCATGAGGAATGCGGCAGAGGAAGGGTGAGCCCCAAGGCATTGATGGAGCCCAGTAAGCGACAGATGGAAAGAGGTGAAAGGGAGAGATTTGTTGAAATAGCATGCACCTTGTCAACTGCCTAGCTGGCTAGCTACACATACAGACAAGGCATGCACTGCTCTATGGAGTATGTCCCCTTGGTCTGTTCTGGGATGGGCCAGGAATGCACTGCCCATAATGGGTATGTCCCCTGTGGCTCATCATAGGAATAATACCTTTTTAGCTTGGTTGAATAGGCACCGGAGTCTCAAACGAGAGGTCGCGGGTTCAATCCCCGCGATGGCCACAGTTTTCTCTGTGGCCAAAACTGGAACAAGAAACTTCTAGGAAGCTTACTAAGGCCTGCCTTGAGGATGACACTTGGCGGTCTAAGGACGCGCCAAGTAGGACTGGAGGTTGAGATTGGCTCCAATGGAGCCACTACAAGCAGAAGCTTTAGCAAAGCTCTGCAAGTGTAAAAGCCTGTACCTTGCATGCATTCATTTACAGTTCTTTCCTTTGAGACTCCTCACAGAGTGTCCAACCAAAGGTAGACACTAAAGACCAACATGCGGACTTTGTGAGGTTGCAAACCAAACGAACCTAAAGTGTGGATTCCTCGTTTGAGGGCGATATGTTATCTTGGTTGCAAGACCAAGAGCGGTTGGCGGACTCCCATGTCGGGACCCGTTTTCTAGACCATTTCTATCCGGCGCATTGACATCCCGTTGCCCACATCGAGCAGCGAAGCTTGCTGAGCCAGAAAAGAAAGAAAGAAAAACAGGCCTAACAAAAAAACTCCCCCACAACAGTAGAGGCTACCATAACTGCTGCAGTAGTCACAACACCCATAGTATCACGTAGTACTAGCAGTAGCAGCAGCAGGAGCTGTTGCTGTAGCACTAGCAGCTGGAACAATAGTAGTAGCAGCAGCAGTTGCTACTGCCACAGCAGCCGCAACAGCAACAGCAGTAATAGCAGGAACAGCTGCAACAGTAATAGCAGCAGCAATAGCAGTTGCTACTGCCATAACAGCTGCAACAGTAGCATCAGCAGTTGCTGCAGCAACAGCCGCATCAGTAGCAGCATCAGCAGCAGCATCAGCAGCACCAACAGCAGTAGCAGCAGCAAGAGCGGCGGCAAGCAGCGACAGTGATAGCAACCGCAACAGCAGCGGCATCAACAATAGCAACCGTTGCAACTGTATTGCAGCGGCCCTAACCACAGCCATGGCTGATGTAAGCATCCAGCATCTGACATCACTGCTGACATCATGCACAAAAAAGGGAGCAACAGGGTGGGGAAGAAACTTTATCACAACAGCAGTAGTAGATTATGCCGCAGCAGCTGCTGACGCTAGCCGTCCTAGGCTGACGTCACTACTGACATCATTAGCACACAAAACACAAAAACAAATCACACACACATAAGAACAAGGGACACCCAAACCCACCATGACTGACAGCCCCAGTGGGGAGGGGTCCTCCTCTGTCGGGGGGACCTCCAGCCCCCCTTTCCTACAACAGCTACAGTAGCTACAGTAGCTATAGCAACAGTAGTAGCAGCCGTAGCAGCAGCAGTAGTTGCAACAGCAATTGCAGCAGCAGCAGCAGTAGCAGCAGTAATAGCAACCGCAGCACCAGCAACAGTAGCAGTAGCAGCAATAGCCGTAGCAGCAATAATAGTAGCAACAACAGCAGCTGCAGCAATAGTAGCAGCTACAGCAACAGCAGCAGCTGCAGCAACAGCAGCAGCTGCAGCAGCAGTAGCAACAGCAGCAACAGCCCACACGCGTTGTCGCCGGCACCTCTGACCCCCTGACTGTCATTCAGTAACAACTCGCCGTCCTGATGTAGCAGCTTGTAACAATGCGGCCACAGGCCTCACAGACTGCCACCAGGTTCCCTCAGCTGTTCATTCATCCTAGGCACATCGGCCCCACTGTATCCACTACCACGCATTATCTAGTGCAGTAGCAGACTCAGCGCCAGCAGCAGACAATCACCGCCGTCCTTGGCCCCACTCTGGGTGTAAGCCGCAGGCAAAAGGACTTTGAGACACAGTCCCTGCCGCTTTAGGCCGGCGAGCAGTTCCGGAGCCGGGAGCTCAGCTTCCACATCTAGGCACAGGGTGAGGGTCTGTGGGCATACTACACCCTCCCGTACGGTTCCACCCAGGCCGACCAGTTGTATGAAGCCGGTCGCGCCGTACGCGCCCTTGTCCCCGTTGCTCCTCCGGCTTCCCGCCTGGCCCTAGAGCCTTTTCTTGGTGACTTTACCAATGGAGGCACCCCAGACCCTGCAGCCGCGTGGCATGTCCAGCGACATTGAGACCAGCCGTCTGCTGCGATAGTTCAACTCCCTGCACATGGGGGAGACCGAGACAGTCACTACGTACTGGCAGCGAGCCGAGGACATCCTTTACCGCTTCGGCACCTCTGCTCCACCCCCTCTGGCCGCACTCCTCACCATTAAGCGCGGTGCCACCAATGCCTACATGGACGTCTTCTTCCACTACCCCAAGGACGTCCTCTCCACCTTGGCGACCCAGGGCACCCTCATGCCCTGGGCATACAAGCTCTTCCACAGGATTGAGGAAGCTCACCAAGAGTCCCATCCCCAGTGCACAGAGGCCCTCGCCTCCCCTACCATCACCTCCGTGGCAGTCGCTTCCCCCGCAGTCGCTTCTTCCTCCACCAGCTCCTAGTCAATGGGGAAGAAGAAGCGCTTGGACAATAAGGGCAAGGGACAGCAACAGCAGCAGCAGCAGTCGACCGGGTCCAGCAGTGGCTCGGTCTGTCACAACCGTGGCCAACCAGGACACGGGTGGTACACGCGCCCGTTTCCCACTGACGAGGCGTGCGTCATCACCACCATGCATCCAGAGCGGGAGGTCGTCTCACCTCTACCGCCTTCACTGTTGCCACCCCTGCCGCCTCGACCCGTCCAGCAGTTGCACTCCTCTGACCACGCCACCGGTCCCGCAGACGCCAGCACCTCATCAGTATCATCCACAGCCGTCGGCACCTCCGTTCCTTTTCTTGGGGCAGTCCTCCTTCTATCCGCGCTCTGGCGCCATCACTCTACAGTCGGTCTACACTCCCGAGCCGTCCACACGCGAGTGTCAGCTGGAGCAGTTCATTGCACTTCAGCTCGACCTGCCTCGCCCTCCCCCCCAGGGAAGTGCGAGTTGCGTCACCTCCTCCTCGTCCCCACTGTCCTACATGACCGAGAGTGAGCTGCGGCTGTGTCCTACTTCCTCGTCCGTCTCGCCATCCCCTCTGCTCTCCTCTGCCCCCTTCCGTGATGACATCGCGTGGCTTGATGATTAGCAGTCTCGGTTCGTGCCCCCTTCCGCCCCGTCCGCGTCTCTCGCTTACTGCCATGTGAATGTCAGTGATCTGGTGACACCGATCCAGGACCCTGTCGAGACCTGGATCATCGAATCCGGAGCCACGCATCACATGACGACCTCACACAAGGCCTTCAGTATGCTTGGTCCTATTGGCGATGTCTCCGGGGTCCGAACAGGCTTGGACAGGTATTGCCTGTCCGCGGTGTCGACGTCGTTCGTTTCCGTGGTCCTCCCGGTGATATCTTCTTGACGGATGTCCTCTTTGTCCCAGGTCTTGAGCTCAGCCTTCTGTCTGTTACTTCCCTTGACCGCATGAGGATGGATGTTGTGCACTCGCGTGGTGTTGGCACTGGTTCGTTGCGTCCGTCCGGCCTTGTCATTTTGCATGCCACCCCCTGTGGCAACCTGTGGCACGTACCTCGTCTGTCCTCCTCCCCTTCCGTCCCCTCCTCGTCGGCTGCCACAGGCCATGTGTTTGTTACCAGCACGCTCTCTCCACAGCACAGCCGCCTCTTGCACCGCCGCCTTTGCCACGTCTACTCTGCTATCGTAAACAGCATGCTCCGCACCCAGCCGGCCAAGGGCCTTGACCCGGAGACTTTCCCCCTCCCGTGCCCCACCGAGTGCGTTGATTGCGCTCAAGGAAAGATGCACCGGTCCGCTTACCCTCTGTCCTCCCGTGCATCCGCCCCTCTAGACCTGGTCCACTCTGACGTCATTGGTCCTCTCCCTACCGAGTCTGTTGGAGAGCATGGCCGCTACTTCCTCACCATCACGAACGACTACTCTCGCTACCGTTGGGTCTTCTGCCTTCGGCAGAAGAGTGATGTTGCTCGTGCCATTCAAGACAAGATTATCCTTGCGAAACACAAGTGTGGTTGATCTCTTTGCCGCTTTCGTTCCGATCGTGGTTGTGAGTACATGGGTTTGACCACAAATATCCTCGCCTCCCGCGGTATCCACCATGAGACGTCCGCGCCCTACACGCCCGCCTTGAACGACGTCTCTGAGAGATGGAACCGTACCATGGCTGATGCCGTCCGCACCATGCGGGTTGAGTCTGGCCTCTCCGATGGGTTCTGTTTTGAAGTCATGGCCTACATGACGTGGGTCTGGAACCGGATTCCCCACGGACCCCTTCCCCGCCAGTCCACGCCGTACCAGCACTGGTACGGTCAATGAGCCGACCTCCGTCTTGCTCGCGGCTGGGGCTGTATGGCCATGGTGTGGCTGCCAGTCCCGCAACAGGGCGGCAAGCTCGTCCCTGGCGGGCGTCCTTGCACCTTTCTCGGCGTCTCTTATCAGTCCAAGGCTTGGCGCTACTGGGATCCCTACCGACACTGCATCGTCCAGTCCTGCGATGCCGTCTTCTTTGAGGAGATGTTTCCGCATGATCTCATTTGCTCCGGCTCGTCGGTGTCCCTCCCGTCGTGTGGGGGAGTGGTGAGTCCGTCCTCCGTCCTGCCGCTTTCGAGAGGCACATCACTTTGTCCCTCCAAGCCAGCAGCCCTCGTCGCGCCCGCTGGCCCCTTCAAGCCAGCAGCCCCAGTTGCACCCGCTGGCCCCTCCGGGCCGGTTGTCCCATTCGCGTCCGCTGGCCCCTTCGAGTCAGTAGCCCCATTTGTGTCCACTGGTCCCTCATGGCCAGCTGCCCAAGTCGCGTCCGCTGGTCCCTCCAGGCCAGTCGCCCCAGTCCTGTCCACTGGTCCCTCTGGGCCAGCCGCCCCAGTCGCGTCCATTGGTCCATCCAGGCCAACTGCCCTAGTCGCGCCCGCCGGCCCCTCCGGGCCGGCGGCCCTAGCCGCGTCCGCTGGCCCCTTTGGGCCAATAGCCCCAGTCGCATCCGCTGGTCCCTCCGGGCCACCAACCCCGTCCGCCTTCGTCGGCCCATCAGAGTCGGTGCCATCTCCTGTCCTGCCGTGCTACACGCGTGGCCGAGGCGGAAGCCTTCGACCCAGACCGTCAGTGAGCGCGCAGACCGCAGCACCTCGTCCAGTGGCGTCTTGACCCCCTGTCGCGCCACGTGTCTCTTCCACTCCTACGGTCGTGAGTGGGGACTTGGGCACTAAGGCCCTCGGCCTGACCACTTTGGATATCATTGCGGACTTTCATCTTGGCTCTGCACTGGGCTACGCCATGCTTCATCATGAGTATCGGCATGCTATCATGGCTGCACTCGCACGCATCCCACCTGGAGCTCGAGATGCACACGCTCTTTTAGTCCGCTTCATAGCACGTCCGGAGGACCCAGCAACCCTGCGCGAGGCTCGAGCCTCCCCTGAGGCCTCACACTGGGATGCTGCCTACGTTGATGAGCTCGCTGCTATGCGGTAGCACCACGTGTATGACCTCTTCGACCTCCCTCCAGGTCAGAAAGCCATCGGTGCCAAGTGGGTCTTTCGGCGCAAATGGAAGCCCGATAGTTTCTTGGACAAGTACAAGGCCCGCCTCACAGCCAAGAGGTTTGCTCAGGTCCTAGGGGTCGATTAGAACCAGATCTTTGCCCCAATTTGCCAGTTCTCTACGAGCCGAGCGTTGTTCAGCCTGGTTGCCCAGCATGGGTGGGAGCTGTATCAGATGGACGTGAGTAACTTCTTCCTCCATGGTTCACTGGAGGGTGAGGAGCTCTACATGGTGCAACCTCCAGGCTTCGACGATGGCACTGGGAGAGTCTGGTAGCTGCGGAAGGCCCTCTCCAACCTGAAGCAGTCACCTCGGTGTTGGAACCAGGAGATCAGTTGCACGCTCCTCTGCGGCGGCCTTCAGTGCAGCACCGCTGATCTCGCACTGTTCGTCAGCCTGCGAGGTCAGACCCCCGCTGCTATCCTGGTCTACGTCGACGATCTCCTTATTGCGTCGCTTGACATGGGTGCTATCCAGCGGGTCAAGGACCTGCTGCACACCGCCTACCAGATGAAGGATCTTGGGTCTGCCGGAGTCTTCATGGGTAAGGAGCTCGAGCATGATGGCTCCCAGGGTATTC
The DNA here is from genome assembly GCA_023375785.1 of Penium margaritaceum. Classification (NCBI taxonomy): domain Eukaryota; kingdom Viridiplantae; phylum Streptophyta; class Zygnematophyceae; order Desmidiales; family Peniaceae; genus Penium; species Penium margaritaceum. Next base: position 40,396 of record SZWC01003189.1, read on the forward strand.
TGCACGTCCACCAGGCTGCCTATGTGAAGTCCATGTCCACTCGCTTCGTCGAGGACCTGCACCTCGTGCCCAGTGCATCCTCACCCATGTCACTTGATGGCAAGGTGAAGCTGAAGAGTCCTGACCCAGCCGTTGTGGGGGAGCCAATTGACGTGACCACATATCTATGAGTCATTGGGTCCCTCATGTTCCTTGCGACGACGACGCGCCCAGACATCGCGTTCAATGTCAATCTCCTTGTTCAATTTTCTCAAGAGCCATGTTACCTCCACTTCAAGGCCGTGATCCAAGTACTGCGCTAAGTCGTCTTGAATCCTCGGCAAGGTCTCGTGTTCCACTGTCAGCCGTTTGTCGTCGCGATGAACTACACCGATAGTGACTGGGTCGGCAGTCCAGACGGTAAGAGTCGCACAGGCCGGATCATTCTGATCGGCGGCACGGCTGTGTCCTGGCGCAGTGGTAAGCAAGGGTGCATTGTACGCAGCACTGCTGAGGCTGAGTATGTGACCCTTGGCTCATGCGCGTGTGAGAGTGTGTGGTTGCGTCGTCTGTTGTCCGAGTTGCGTCAGTCCGTCGCATCCATCACGTTGTATTGTGACAATGAGAGTGCCATGGCCATCACCGACAATGACGGCATGCATCACACATGCAAAAAGCACATCAACTTTGAGTATCACTATGTGCGTTCAATGTTGCATGACGACAGCATCAGCATTGTGTGGGTTGAGACAGCACGGCAGCTGGCTGACTTCTTGACCAAGGTACTGAAGCACGACTCATTCAAGAAGGCTTTGAGTTTGGTTGGTGTGCGTCCGTGAGTGGCTCTCTTTGTCCTTGCCTACGTCTCTGCGTGCCCTGGGGGAGTCTGGTTGTTGACTGTGTCTCTGCCCGTCCATGTGCACTACGCCTGTGAGTCATGGGGGAGTGTTGGTTTTTGCGCATCTCTCATTGTGCTCTGTTGTGTCCTCCCAACTTGTGTACATCGGCGTGCAGATGACTGACGGCGAGATTCAATGCTGCTGGAGTGTTGTCCGGTGGAACCGAAGCACACGGAGGCCTACTCGCAGTTCGTTGGGGCCTCCTCCCTCCGGCGACGTGCTCAGCTCCATCGGCAGGCCTCCTCGGCGGTCGGGCCACCGGCGGTCACTGCCACCGCAGATGTTGTCTGCATGCTCCCAGAGCTGGTTCTGACTGTGCTATTGTGTCTCCACCATCATGCTTTGCCTAGGGTCCATGTCTCTTGCTGCGTGGCACTGTTTGGCATCGTGGACCGTCGTAGGCACTACCTGGGTTTGGGCAGCCATAACTCTTTCCTACTATTTTTCTAGTTGATTCTGACCGCACGACTGCATTTGCAGCGTCGGTATTATGGTATGGTCCAGTTTTCAGGCAAAACAGACGACGCCCAGGTTTTGGGCTGTCGGGCGTCTGGCAGGGCTCACCGAGAAAACCCTGCCTGCTAGAAAATGAGCACAAATGCTCCGGTGCCCATCGTTTTGCCAGATAAAGCATCGGTGTCCATAGTCAAAAACGAACTGACGGCGGTGTCCAAAGTCAAAAACGAAAAGACACCGCTATCCATAGTCGAAAACGACATGATAGCGGTGCCCATGATTTTCATGGAGCGAGCAAAAACGGAATAATATGACAACTGTGTTCACGATTCGCTCGAAGTATTCAGTCGTCTCGGACTTGCATGTCGTAAAGAAACCTCGCATGTTGACAGCCTGTCTTGGCAGCCTAGGGTTCGTTTTGTCGTGTTCCGGTCTACGGCGGGGAGTTCGTACAACCTCAAGCCATGCATGTGGACCGATTCTATCGCGCTGTAGCAGACATTTGCGCGTCGC
>SZWC01003189.1:53034-71246 GCA_023375785.1 Penium margaritaceum
GCGTCTTTGTCACGGGGGTGTTGTCTCCTGACCACCAGCGCCTATTACATCGGCGCCTGTGTCATGTGAGCACGGACACTGTGTCCAGGCTCATTCGTACACAGCCCGCTCTCGGTCTTGACGCGGCTTCCTTCGAGAAGCCGCCCAAGACCAACTGTCTGTTCTGCGCTCAGGGCAAGATGAATCGATGCACCTACCCTGCCTCCGTCACTCGCGCGCAGCATCCCCTGGAGCTTGTCCACTCGGACCTCCTCGGACCTCTCCCTGTCGAGTCTGTCGCTGACCGTGGTCGGTATGTTCTTACACTCACGGATGACTTCACCCGCATGCGGTGGGTCTACTGCCTCCGCCACAAGAGTGATGCCGCTCTAGCCGTGCGCTTGTGGCTCGTGATNGCCGAGCTTGGTATCTGTCACCAGCTCTCGGCCCCTGCTACGCCACAGCAGAACGGTGTGTCCGAGCGCTGGAACCGCACCATGGAGGACGCGGTTCGCGCCATGCGCGCTGAGTGCGGTCTCCCGGAGTCCTTCTCCTTCGAGGGCTTCGCCTACATGACGTGGGTCTGGAACCGCCTCCCGCATGGTCCCTTGCCGGACCACGTCACGCCGTATGAGCTGTGGTTCGGTCACCGTGCGGACCTCAGGCTTGCTCGCGTCTGGGGTTCCTTGGCCTGTGTCTGGTACACCGAGGACCAGCAGGGGTCCAAGGTGTCTCCGCATCGTTGTCTCCTCGCGCTCCAAAGCGTGGCGTTTCTGGGATGCGGGTCGCCACCGCATCGTTGAGTCGCGCAACGCGTTGTTTTTTTAGGCACTGTCGTACCGTGACCTATCTGCCATTCTCACCCAGGCAGCGTATCACGTTCCCACCTGTGAGGCCTCCCGTCGGATGGGGGAATCTACCCCACAGGGTGAGTCCGTCCGGGGTGCCTCCGGGGTGGGACCGTCGCTGGCCACCATTGACCCGGCCATCATTGCTATCGGGCCTGTAGTCTCTACGCTTGCCCCGCTTGCGCCTGCCACGACTGTCTCGCCTGCGCCTGCCGCGCCTGCCTCACCCGCGCCTACCGCGACTGCCTCGCCCACGCCTGCCGCGACTGCCTCGCCCGCACTTGCAGCGCCTGCTTCGTCCGCACCTGCAGCGCCTGCTTTGCCCGCACCTGCAGCGCCTGCTTTGCCCGCACCTGCAGCGCCTGCTTCGCCTGCCAGGGCTGCACCTGCCGCCTCTTCAATTGCGGCGCCTGCCTCACCCGCGCCCGCCGCGACTGTCTCGCCCGCGCCTGCCGCAACCGTCTCGTCCGTGCCTGCAGCGCCTGTTTCGCCTGCGCCTGCTGCGCCTGTCTCGCCCACGCCTGTAGCGTCTCCAGAGACAGCACCTGCCCTCCCTGTGCCAGAACCGTCGGTCAGCTCAGACTCGGGCTACTCCCGTGGACCAGGTGGGCGTCTCCGCCCACTGGACTCACGAGCACCTTCGACTGCGGTTGCGCCACCCAGGCGACGCACGCGCAGCGTTCACAGTGGTGACCCTGGCACAAAGGCTCTCGGCCTAAGTGTCCAAGGCACCTACACGGAGGTGCACCCAGCTTGTCCCATTGGGCACCAGCTGATCGCTAACGAGCACGAGGCTGCACAGGCAGCTGCCGCTGACCTAGTTGCGGTCCGTCCGACCCATGAGGCATGTGTCCTGGCCACCCGGAGCTNTTTTCATCCGACGGACAGCCGAGCACCTCACTGCCATTCTGGTGTATGTGGACGATCTCCTGATTGCGTCTCCTTCACTGGAGGCCGTGAAGGAGGCCAAGGCGGTCCTGCAGGCCGCCTACAGAATGAAGGACCTTGGTCCAGCGGCTGTTTTCCTCGGGATGGAGATTGTGCGTGATCGTCGTCGACGAACACTCCTCCATCAGGCACGATATGCACAGGTTGTGGGGGAGCGGTTTGCTGACCTCCTTGGCGCTGTTCCCGCCGCCTCGTCACCCATCACTCCCGACGGGCAGAAAAAGGAAACTATGCAGCAGGTTGGGGCAGCAGCGTTGTTGATGCAGCGTGCGGGCTTCCACGCTCGTTGCTTAAGTCAGCTGCCCCCTCAGTCTGCTGCTCTAGATTCTAAGTCTGGAACCTCTGGGTTTTGTTACTCAGAAACGCGCGCGCCAGAGTTAGCGCCAGAAAGCAGCTGAAAACTGATAATGACTGATTAGGAATGAAGAATGAACAACAATGGAAGACCCCTCCAAGTTCTAGCCCCCCCCCCAGCTCTGTAGAGCTTGTTGCTCAGTTCATCAGCCAATCACAAAATAGCTCAGTTCAGGCTGGCAGGTTTTCTCGGTGAGGCCTGCCAGGCAGGCGACAGCCCAAAACCCGGGCGTCGTCCGTTTTGCCTGAAAACTGGACCATACCATAATACCGACGCTGCGAACGCAGCCGTGCGGTCAAAATCTGCTACAAAAATAGTAGCGAGGAGTTATGGCAGCCTAAACCCAGATAGTACCCACAATGGTTTATGCTGTCAAACAGGGCCATGCAACATGCAACTGGGACCCTAGGCAGTGCANGACCTAGTTGCGGTCCGTCCGACCCATGAGGCATGTGTCCTGGCCACCCGGAGCTCCCCTTTGACAGTCCCTGATCCAGACACGTTAAAGGAGGCTCTCTCAGGAGAGGATGCTGAGAAGTGGCGGGCCGACTGTGAGGACGAGCTCAGGGCCATCCGGGAGCACGGAGTGTTTGAGCTGGTCGANCTAGATTCTAAGTCTGGAACCTCTGGGTTTTGTTACTCAGAAACGCGCGCGCCAGAGTTAGCGCCAGAAAGCAGCTGAAAACTGATAATGACTGATTAGGAATGAAGAATGAACAACAATGGAAGACCCCTCCAAGTTCTAGCCCCCCCCCCAGCTCTGTAGAGCTTGTTGCTCAGTTCATCAGCCAATCACAAAATAGCTCAGTTCAGGCTGGCAGGTTTTCTCGGTGAGGCCTGCCAGGCAGGCGACAGCCCAAAACCCGGGCGTCGTCCGTTTTGCCTGAAAACTGGACCATACCATAATACCGACGCTGCGAACGCAGCCGTGCGGTCAAAATCTGCTACAAAAATAGTAGCGAGGAGTTATGGCAGCCTAAACCCAGATAGTACCCACAATGGTTTATGCTGTCAAACAGGGCCATGCAACATGCAACTGGGACCCTAGGCAGTGCATGACGATGCAGACGCGATGGGACGCGCTGGACGCATGCAAGCAGCAACTGCGGTGTCAATGACCGCCGGCAGCACGACCGCTGAGGAGGCCTGCCGATGGAGCTGAGCGCGTCGCCGGAGAGAGGAGGCTCCAGCGAACAGCGAGAAGACCTCAGCGTGCGTCCGCTCCACCGGACGACACTCCATCAGCGTCGAGTCTCGCCATCAGTCATCTACACGCCTATGTACACAAGCCAAGAGGACACAACAGAGCACAATGAGAGATGCAAAAAAACCAACAGGCAGGATGCCCTGAAGGTGACAGACCCAGCCGATCTTGGCGAGACTGTGGACGTGACCCTGTACTTGCGCATCATTGGCTCACTGATGTACTTGGCCACGACCACGCGTCCTGACATTGCGTTCGCTGTCAACCTACTCGCACAGTTCAGTCAGTCCCCTCGGGCTCGCGCTCTGCACGCAGCTTTGCGAGTCGTCCGGTACGTGGTCTCCACACCGTATCACGGTCTCTGCTTTCGGAGACAGTGCTCGGTTGTGGTAGATGGCTACACCGACAGCGACTGGGCATGGAGTCCTGATGGACGCAGCCGCACGGGTTACGTGTTCCTGCTTGGTGGCACCGTTGTGTCTTGGCGCAGCGGTAAGCAGGGGTACATTGCTCGCAGCTCCTCAGAGGCTGAGTATGTTACTCTGGGCGCTGGCGCCGCTGAGGCGGTGTAGCTGCAGCAGTTGTTCCAGTGCTTGGGTCAGTCCGTGCCTACCATCATCCTTCGATGCGACAACCAGAGTGCTCTCGCGATCGCTCAGAACTCTGGTGTGTTCCACGCATGCACGAAGCACATCGCTGTCGAGTATCATTTTGTGCGCGATCTGGTGGAACGGCAGTTGATCTCCATCGTCTGGGTGGGCATAGACTTGCAGCGCGCTGACTTTCTGACAATGGTTTATGCTGCCATGGCAGCGCGCTGACTTCCTGACAATGGTTCCTGACATGGCAGCCTAAACCCAGATAGTGCCCACAATGGTTTATGCTACCAAACAGGGGCATGCAACATGCAACTGGGACCCTAGGCAGTGCATGACGATGCAGACGCGATGGGACGCGCTGGACGCATGCAAGCAGCAACTGCGGTGTCAATGACCGCTGGCAGCACGACCGCCGAGGAGGCCTGCCGATGGAGCTGAGCGCGTCGCCGGAGAGAGGAGGCTCCAGCGAACAACGAGAAGACCTCAGCGTGCGTCGGCTCCACCGGACGACACTCCATCAGCATCGAGTCTCGCCGTCAGTCATCTGCACGTCGATGTACACAAGCCAGGAGGACACAACAGAGCACAATGAGAGATGCGAAAATACCAACACTCCCCCATGACTCACAGTGCACATGGGCGGACAGGGACACGGTCAACATCCAGACTCCCCCAGGACATGCAGAGACGCAGGCAGAGATAAAGAGAGAGCCACTCACGGACGTACGCCGACCGAACTCACAGCCTTCTTAAACGAGTCGCGCTTCAGTGCCTTGGTCAGGAAGTCATCCAACTGCCGTGCTGTCTCAACCCACACGATGCTGATACTGTCGTCATGCAACAATGAGCGCACATAGTGATACTCAACGTTGATGTGCTTTGTGCGTGTGTGATGCACGCCGTCATTGTCGGCGATGGCCATGGCACTCTCATTGTCACAATGCAACGTGATGGATGGGACGGACTGACGCAACTCGGACAACAGACGACGCAACCACACACTCTCACACGCGCCTGATCCAAGAGCCACGTACTCAGCCTCAGCAGTGCTGCGTGCAATGCACCCCTGCTTGCCACTACGCCAGGACACAGCCGTGCCGCCAATCAGAAAGATCCAGCCTGTGCGACTCTTACCGTCNGGACTGCCGGCCCAGTCGCTGTCGGTGTAGCCCACTGCGACAACAGACGGTTGACGGCGGAACATGAGACCTCGCCGAGGAGTCGAGACGACATAGCGCAGTACTCAGATCGCGGCCTCGTGGTGGAGGTGACGCGGCTCCTGAGAAAACTGGGCCAGGAGGTTGACGGCGAACGCGATGTCTGGACGCGTCATCGTCGCCAGGAACATCAATGACCCGATGACTCGCAGGTACGTGGTCACGTCAACTGGCTCCCCCACAACAGCTGGGTCAGGACTCTTCAGCTTCACCTGGCCATCGGGCGACATGGGTGAGGATGCGCTTGGCATGAGTGGGAGGTCCTCGGCGAAGCGAGTGGACAGAGTCTGCACATAAGCAGCCTGATGGGCATGGAGGGTGCCCTGGGAGCGATCATGCTCGAGCTCCATGCCCAGGAAGACTCGGGCAGACCCGAGATCCTTCATCTGGTAGGTGGCATGCAGCAGGTCCTTGACGCGCTGGATGGCGGCCGTGTCTGGCGACGCAATGAGGAGGTCGTTGATGTACACCAGAACAGCAGCGAAGGTCTGGCCTCGCGGACTGACAAATAGTGTAGGGTCCGCGGTGCTGCGCTGGAGCCCACCACGAAGGAGCGTGCTGCTGATCTCCTGGTTCCAACACCGAGGCGACTGCTTCAGGCCATAGAGGGCCTTACGCAGTCGCCACACTCTCCCGGTGCCATCGTCGAAGCCTGGTGGCTGCACCATATAAAGCTCCTCACCCTCCAGTGAACCATGGAGAAAAGCGTTGCTCACATCCATCTCATGCAGCTCCCACCCGTACTGGGCGACCAGGCTGAAGAGCGCCCGGCTGGTGGAGAACCGGCCAACTGGGGCAAAGATCTGGTCATAGTCGACCCCAGGGACCTGGGCAAACCCCTTTGCAGTGAGGCGGGCCTTGTACTTGTCCAAGGACCCGTCGGGTTTCCACTTGCGCCGAAAGACCCACTTGGCGCCGATGGCCTTCCGACCTGGAGGAAGGTCGACGAGGTCGTACACATGGTGCTGTCGGATAGCGGCGAGCTCATCGGCGCAGGCAGCGTCCTAGTGTGTGGCCTCAGGAGAGGCTCGTGCCTCGCGCAAGGTGGTTGGGTCCTCCGGGCGTGCTGTGGAACGGACTGAGAGAGCATGTGCCTCTCGCGCCCCAGGTGGGATGCGCGCCAGGGCAGCCATGAAAGCGTGCCGATGCTCGTGATGGAGCATGGCGTAGCCCAATTCGGAGCCCGGGTGCAAATCTGCAATGATGGCCGATGTGGTCAGGCCCAGGGCCTTGGTGCCAGGGTCCCCACTCACGACCGTGGGAGTGGAGGAGGCACGTGGAGCCACGGGGGGTCGAGGCGCTACCGAGCGCGGTGCGACGGTCTGCACGCTCACCGACGGCCTGGGTCGGAGGCTGCCGCCGGGGCCACGTGTGTAGCGTGGCAAGGCATGCGACGGCGCTGATGGGCCAGTGGAGGCGACTGGGGCTGTCAGCCCGAAGAGATCAGCGGACACGACAGAGGCTGCCGACCCGGAGGGACCAGCAGATGCGACTGGGGCAGCTGGCCCAGGGGGACCAGCGGACGCGACTGGGGCAGCTGGCCCGGAGGGACCAGCTGACGCGGCTGGGAAAGCTGGCCCGGAGGGACCAGCGGACCCGGAGGGACCAGTGGACGCGGCTGGGGAGGCTGGCCCGGAGGGACCAGCGGACGCGACTGGGGCAGCTGGCCCGGAGGGACCAGCGGACGCGGCTGGGGCAGTTGGCCTGGAGGGACCAGCGGACGCGACTGGGGAAGCTGGCCCGGAGGGACCAGCGGACGCGGCTGGGAAAGCTGGCCCGGAGGGACTAGCGGACCCGGAGGGACCAGCGGACGCGGCTGGGGAAGCTGACCCGGAGGGACCAGTGGACGCGGCTGGGGAAGCTGGCCCGGAGGGACCAGCGGACGCGACTGGGGCAGCTGGCCCGGAGGGACCAGCGGACGCGACTGGGGCAGCCGGCCAGGAGGAATCGAAGAATGTGTCACCCGGACGCGGTAGGACGGAGGACGGACTCACCACTCCCCCACGCGACGGGATAGACACAGACAAGCCGGAGCAAATGAGGTCGCGAGGAAACACGTCCTCGAAGAAGAGGGCATCCCGGGACTCGACGATGCAGTGTCGGGAGGGGTCCCAGAAGCGCCAGGCCTTGGACTGGTGAGAGAAACCGAGGAAGGTGCAGGGACGGCCGCGAGGGGCGAGCTTGCCGCCCTGCTGCGGGGCGGGTAGCCAGACAATGGCCACACAACCCCAGACGCGAGCGGGGCGGAGGTCAGCGCGTTGACCGCACCAATGCTGGTACGGCGTGGACTGACGGGGAAGGGGACCGTGGGGAATCCGGTTCCAGACCTAGGTCATGTAGGCCATGGCTTCAAAGTAGAAGCCCTCGGAGAGACCGGACTCGACACGCATGGTGCGGACGGTGTCGGCCATGGTCCGGTTCCACCGCTCGGAGACATCGTTCTGGGCGGGGGGATTAGGGCGCGGATGTCTCGTGGTGGATCCCGCGGGAGGCGAGGAAAGTCGTGGCCTCACCCATGTACTCACCACCGCGATCGGAGCGAAAGCGGCGAAGGGAGCGGCCACACGTGCGCTCTGCGAGGACAAGCCAGTCCTGGATGGCCCGGGCGACATCGCTCTTCTGCCTAAGGCAGAAGACCCAGCGATAGCGAGAGTAGTCGTCCGTGAGGGTGAGGACATAGCAGCCATGCTCGCCGACCGACTCGGTGGGGAGAGGGCCCATGACATCCGAATGGACAAGGTCGAGAGGGGCAGATGCACGGGAGGCAGACAAGGGGTACGTGGACCGGTGCATCTTCCCCTGAGCGTAGTCAATGCACTCAGTGGGGCACGAGAGAGGGAAAGTCTCCGGGTCAAGGCCCGAGGCAAGCTGGGTGCGAAGCATGCTGTCCACAGCGACAGAGTGGACGTGGCAGAGGCGGCGGTGCAAGAGGCGGGTGTGCTGAGGAGAAAGCGTACTGGTGACGAGCACATGGCCTGTGGCGGCCGACGAGGAGGAGACGAGAGAAGAAGAGGAGAGACGAGGAACATGCCACAGGTTGCCACGGGCGCTGGCGTGCAGGACGACAAGACCAGACGGACGCAACGACACAGTGCCAACACCACGCGAGTGCACAACATCCATGCTCATGCGGTCAAGGGCAGTCACGGACAGGAGGCTGAGCTCGAGACCAGGGACGAAGAGGACATCGGTCAGAAAGACGTCACCGGCAGGACCACGAAAACGAACGACGCCATCACCACGGACATGCAACACCTGTCCAGAGCCCGTCCGGACACCGGAGACATCGCCGACAGGACCGAGCATATTGAAGGCCTCACGAGAGGTCGTCATGTGATGCGTGGCCCCGGAGTCGATGATCTAGGTCTCAGCAGGGTCCTGGACCAGGGTCGCTAGATCACTAACGGTCACATGGCAGCAGGCGAGGGACGCGGACGCGGTGGACGGAGGCGCAAAACGGGACTGCCAATCGTCATGCCAGGCAACATCATCAAGAAGAGAGGCGGAGGAGGCCACGGGCGACGACGAGACAGACGAGGAAATGGGACATGACTACAGCTCAGTCTCAGTCATGCAAGGCTGGGCAGAAGAGCAGGAGGTGACACAACTCGCACTTCCCTGGGGAGGAGGGCGAGGCAGGCCGAGTTGGAGCGCGATAAACTGCTCCAGCTGACGCTCACGGGAGGAGGGCCCGAGAGCGTAGACGGAGTGCGGTGTGACGGCGCCGGAGCCCGGGTAGGAGGAGGACGGAATCGCCGAAGGGAACGGGGGCGCCGACGGCTGCGGAGTCGGTGTCTGCGGGACTGGCGAGGCGACCAGGGTGGTGGAGCCGCTGGACGAGGTCGAGGCGTCAGAACAGGCGACAGCGACGGAGGCAGAGGCGAGACGGCGCTCCCGCTGGCGACGCATGGTGGCGATGATGCGCGCCTCGTCCGTCGGCAGCGGGCACGTGTACCACCCGTGCCCAGGCTGGCCACAGTTGTGGCAGGCAGAGCCACCACTGCCAGACCCGGTCAACGGCTGCTGCTGACCCTTGCCCTTCTTGCTCTGACGCTTCTTCTTCGCCGTCGGCGAAGCGCTGGCGGAGGAGCTGGCGGAGGAGCTGGCGGTTGTAGCTGTGGCGGGGGAGGCGATGGCCACAGAGGTGAGAGCCTCCGTGCGATGGAGTTCGGACTCCTGGCGAGCTTCCTCAATGCGGAGGAAGAGCTCGTATGCCCAGGGCATGAGGGTGCCCTGGGTCGCCATGGTGGAGAGGACGTCCTGGGGGTAGTGGACGAAGACGTTCGCGTACGCGCTGGTGGCGCCGCGCTTGATGGTGAGGAGCTCGGACAGAGGGGGTGGAGCAGCAATGCCGAGACGACGCAGGATGTCCTCCGCCCGCTGCCAGTAGGCAGTGACCGTCTCGGTCTCCCCCATGCGCCGGGAGTTGAACTCTCGGAGCAAACGGCTGATCTCAGCGTCGCTGGACAGACGATGAGGCCGAGTGAGGATGTGCCATGCGGATGCAGGGTCCGGTGTGGCGCCAGTGGTGAAGTCGCCGAGGAAAGGCTCCAGTGCCAGGCGGGAAGCCGGAGGGGCGACTGGGACGAGGGCACGGACGGCGCGACCAGCGTCATACAGCTGGTCGGCCTGGGTGGAGTCATAGGGATGGGTGTAGTACACCCATAGGCCCTCCCCTTGCGCCCAGATCCGGAAGTTGAGCTCCCAGCTCCGGAACTGCTCGCCAGCCTTAAGCGGCGGCGGCGGTGTCTCAAAGTCCTTCTGCCTACGGCCGGCGCCCGGAGTGGGGCCAAGGACGGAGGTCACCGTCTGCCGCTGGCGCTGAGTCCGCTACTGCGCTAGGTAGTGCGTGGCAGCGGACACAGCTGGGCTGGCGTGCCCTGGAGGGATGAAGGATGGCAACGCACCGGTAGCAGTGTGGGAAGCTGATGGCTACAGCGCCGCAAGCTGTTGCGTCAAGGCGGTGAGCTATAGCTGAAGAGCGGCGAGGGGGTCAGGGACGCCGCCGCCGATGCCAGAGGACATCTGCTGCTGCAGTTCCTGCTGCTGCTGCTACTACTGCTGCTGCTGCCTCTGCATCAACGCGGCGAGTTGCAGCTGAAGAGCGGCGAGTGGGTCAGGGATGCCACTGCCAATGCCAGAGGGCAATTGCTGCTGCTGCTGCTACTGCTGCTGTTGCTGCTACAACTGTTGCTGCTGCTGCTGCTGCTGCTGCTGCGACTGCTGCTGCTGCTGCTGCTGCTGCTGCTGCTGCGGCTACTGCTGCTGCTCCTGCTACTACTGCTGCTGCTGCTGCTGCGGCTACTGCTGCTGCTGCTGCTGCTGCTGCAGCTGCTGCTGCTGCTGCAGCTGCTGCTGTTGCTGCAGCTGCTGCAGCTGCTACACAAAAGGGGGGCTAGGGGTCCCTCCCCCAACGGAGGAGGACCCCGCGTCAGAGGGGCTGTTGGTCATGGTGGTTAAAGATGCCTCTCTTCCCCTTTTGTTTTTTTTTCTCTCTTTTCTTCTGTGCTACTGATGTCAGTAGTGACGTCAGCCGAGGATGGCTGACGTCAGCAAAGGGAACTGTGTGTGTGCAGTGCCACTATTTTCTCTCCCGGCCTCCTTTTTTTTTTCTTTCTCTGTTGATGACGTCAGCAGTGACGTCAACAGAGGGGTGCTGATGTCAGCAGCGGCAAATGTTGGGGCCGTCGCTGCTGTTGTTGGTGCTGATGCTGCTGCAGATGCTGCTGCAGCTGCTGCTGCTGCTGTTGCTGCTGCTGCTGCTGCTGCTGTTGCAGCTGTTTGCTGCTGCTGCTGCTGTTGTTGCTGCTTCTGCTTCTACAGCTACTGCTGCTATTGCTGCTGCTACTGCTGCAGCTGTTTGCTACTGCTACTGCTGCTGCTACTTCTGTTGCTACTGCTGCGGGTGCTGCAGCTGCTGCTACTCGTGCTGCGAGTTGCAGCAGCTGCTGTGACTGGTGCTGCTGCAGCAGTGAGCTGCTGCAGCTCGCTGCTGTAGCTGAGTGCTGCTGTAGCTGCTGCGTGCTTCAGCAGCTGCTCGCTGCAGCTGCAGGCTGCTGCAGCAAGCTGCGGGGGTGGGGGATTTTTTTTGCTGTCTCTTTTTTTTGTTTTTTTCTTTTTTTTTCTTTTCTGGTCACCAGCGGGCAGCAGCCCGCTGCTTGCTGCGAGTAGCGGGCTGCTGCTCGCCCAGCAGCAGCAAGCTGCTGCTCGCTGGCAGCAGCGAGCTGCTGCTCGCTGCTCGCTCGCTGCGAGCAGCGGGTAGCAGCAGTCGCGGCTGGCAGCTGCTGCTCGCTGCTGCTGCTGCTGCTGCAGCTGTCGGCTGCTGCAGCTCGCTACAGCAGCTGCTGCAGCTCGCTACAGCAGCTGTTGCAGCCTGCTGCTGCTGTTGCACATTGCTACAGCTGCTGCGTGCTGCGGCTGCTGCCTGCTGCTGCTGCGAGCTGCTGCAGCCGGCTGCTACTGTAGGTTGCTGCTGCTGTTGCACGCCGCTGCTGCTGCTGTTGCTGCGAGCTGCTCCTGCTGCGGGCTGCTACTGCTGCTGCTGCGAGCTGCTGCTGCTGCTGCTGCGAGCTGCTGCTGCTGCGGGTTGCTACGAGCTGCCGCTTCTGCCTGCTGCTGCTGGTGGTGCCAATCACTGCACCTGGGTGACGTTGCCGCGTGCGTCGTCGCCCATAGACGTCAGACGCCGCCTGCCGCTCACCTCCTCGCGTCACGCGTGGGGGTCAGTGCTGCCGAAAAAATTTCGGCAACATTTCCCCTGGCGCAGTGGCCGTGGGAAAAATTCTGACGCCGCCACCAGGAGGGTCAATGCTCTCGAAAGAAATCCAGCAGCATTTCCCCTGCACTGGCGCGTATGGGAGGTCCGCCGGCGTTGTCTGGCACCTGTTCGCCAGTCTTCTGCTGCTGCTGCTACGCTCTGACTCTGATACCAAAAAAGGAAACTATGTAGCAGGTTGGGGCAGCAGCGTTGTTGATGCAGCGTGCGGGCTTCCACGCTCATTGCTTAAGTCAGCTGCCCCCTCAGTCTGTTGCTCTAGAATCTAAGTCTGGAAGCTCAGGGTTTTGTTACTCAGAAACGCGCGCGCCAGAGTTAGCGCCAGAAAGCAGTTGAAAACTGATAATGACTGATTAGGAATGAAGAATGAACAACAATGGGAGACCCCTCCAAGTTCTAGGCCCCCCCCCAGCTCTGTAGAGCTTGTTACTCAGTTCATCAGGCAATCAGAAAATAGCTCAGTTCAGGCTGGCAGGTTTTCTCGGTGAGGCCTGCCAGGCAGCCGACAGCCCAAAACCCGGGCGTCGTCCATTTTGCCTGAAAACTGGACCATACCATAACACCGACGCTGCGAACGCAGCCGTGCGGTCAGAATCTGCTACAAAAATAGTAGCAAGGAGTTATGGCAGCCTACACCCAGATAGTGCCCACAATGGTTTATGCTGTCAAATAGGGCCATGCAACATGCAATTGGGACCCTAGGCAGTGCATGACGATGCAGACGCGATGGGACGCGCTGGACGCATGCAAGCAGCAACTGCGGTGTCAATGACCGCCGGCAGCACGACCGCCGAGGAGGCCTGCCGATGGAGTTGAGCGCGTCGCCGGAGAGAGGAGGCTCCAGCGAACAGCAAGAAGACCTCAGCGTGCGTCCGCTCCACCGGACGACACTCCATCAGCGTCGAGTCTCGCCATCAGTCATCTGCACGCCGATGTACACAAGCCCAGAGGACACAACAGAGCACAATGAGAGATGCGAAAAAACCAACAGGCAGGACGCCCTGAAGGTGACAGACCCAGCCGATCTAGGCGAGACTGTGGACGTGACCCTGTACTTGCGCATCATTGGCTCACTGATGTACTTGGCCACGACCACGCGTCCTGACATTGCGTTCGCTGTCAACCTACTCACACAGTTCAGTCAGTCCCCTCGGGCTCGCGCTCTGCACGCAGCTTTGCGAGTCGTCCGGTACGTGGTCTCCACACCGTATCACGGTCTCTGGTTTCGGAGACAGTGCTCGGTTGTGGTAGATGGCTACACCGACAGCGACTGGTCATGGAGTCCTGATGGACGCAGCCGCACGGGTTATGTGTTCCTGCTTGGTGGCACCGCTGTGTCTTGGCGCAGCGGCAAGCAGGGGTGCATTGCTCGCAGCTCCTCAGAGGCTGAGTATGTTACTCTGGGCGCTGGCGCCGCTGAGGCGGTGTGGCTGCAGCGGTTGTTCCAGTGCTTGGGTCAGTCCGTGCCTACCATCATCCTTCGATGCGACAACCAGAGTGCTCTCGCGATCGCTGAGAACTCTGGTGTGTTCCACGCACGCACGAAGCACATCGCTGTCGAGTATCATTTCGTGCGCGATCTGGTGGAGCGGCAGTTGATCTCCATCGTCTGGGTGGGCACAGACTTGCAGCGCGCTGACTTCCTGACCAAGGCACTGGCACGTGGGAAGTTCCTCGGGGCTGTTCGTTCCGTCGGATTGCGACCCCTGTCCGAGAGTGGGTGATTGTCCGGGTCCCTGTTGAGCACTCTGTGTTGCACCGGCACGCGTTCTGCACGTGTATGGACATGCGTACCATCGGGTCATGGGGGAGTGTTGTGATGTTGTCAGTCATACACAGTTGTACAGTTGGTTGTGACCACTCGGCCGTGTCCATGCTCGTGCAGATCCTTGAGGCGGACCCAGCTCGAGACAGAGTTCCCTGAGGTGATGCTCCACCCGCTGGAGGCAGCCTGGCAGCCTACCCAGTGTACCAGAGGGCTCCCACAGCCCACGGACTACGTTTGGAGGTCTTCAGGATTTTCTCGGTGGACAGCCGTGCCAGGCAGATTTACATGTTTGTTTTCTTACACTCTCCGGCTGTTCCCGGACGTAGGCGTTTGACCAGTCGTTGTGTCTGTCTTTTCGTTGTGCATCCGTAGGATCAGACGGCGCTCCGTTTGGACGCTTGTGCGCAGAATTATGGCCAAAACAGTGGTTTTGGGCCGGTTCAGGTTTGACAGGCACCGCCGTGTGCGCCACCCGCCGTGAGCCACGGCGGCTGTTTATGCTGTGGACCTGTCATTTGTTGTTCCTCTCTGCATTTACTTCAGTTGAAGCTTGAGATACAAGTGCACGTGTCTCTCCCTACCCTTGCTGTCCCTTGCATGACCTGTGTGTCAACCAGCCAGACCCGTGCTGTCAGGCTAGCAAGCAGAAAGGCTAGGAAGCTTCCTGGAATCTTCTCAGCATCAACGCTGCTGCCCCAACCTGCTGCCTAGTTTTCCTTTTCAAACCTCCGTGAGCAAGGACGAACTGGGACGGTTCGAAGCAAAGGGGGAGAAATGTAGCGTACAGACCATTTTTAGGGTTAAAATTGGTCTTTAAATAATTATTGGCTGCTTCGGGTACTCAAGGCTCAAGTTTCGAGGAGCCAAAGCCCGGAAAAATATAATAGGCTAGAGTCTGGTTCGACTCTAGCCTGGAAAACATCCGTGGCAGGATTCTAAGTGAAAGGAGTGCCGCGATGAAAAATCCTTCGCGTCACTCCTCCACTCTTAGCTTGGCGCTAGGGCCCTGTTCCAGCGTGGCAATGCCACGTGGAATGATTAGGGTAGGATTATTGTTTTATGTCCATGCCCTGTGACGACTATGTCCTGTTTTTTTGGCGCAGTTTGTCTCAGCCAAAATGGTTGAGGCGACCATTCGCCCGACCTCCTTGGATTGACTATTCTGAGGGCCTATGTTTTGGTTCCACAATGAGTCGCAAAACAACCCACGGTTGTTACACCAGAGCTCTTAAATTAGACTCTAGTGTAGCACACTGAAAGGGCAGACTAAACAACGAGTGTGGGTTCCCGCACGTTGCATCAACGACACTGCCCCAACCTGCGCACTAGCTAGTTCCTTTTTCGGTGGAGGGTGTCGAGCGCCAGCGAGTTCGTCGCTCGCTCACTCCTCACCTCACCACCAAAAACATCGATTAGCAATGTTGTTTTTGTTCCTCATGAATCTCCCCTCAGAAGTCCATGGCACCCTCTTTTGAGCTGCTCTACACACATAGCAATACTCCTTACAATGGCACATGAACTTATCATATTGTCGGGGTCTCAAAAGATCCAAAACACCTAAGACCCTAATGGTACCCTTAGGTTACTAGGGAACCATTTACACCTAAACCAAAGTCTTTCGAGGTACCAGACCATGTCCCCAATTGCCCAAGCCTTGACCACATAGGGAATAAAAGCATTCCATGAAATTGCTCTGATTCCATCAAGAAAGTGACCTAGTCCTTCCCCCATCACCATTGAAGGCTAGGTACGGTTACCTTTAAAGGACGGAACGGAACGGAACGAAAAAGAATAGAGATGTCTTGTTCTCCATGAGCTAGTTGCTAGACCACTCTTCACAAGCCATCTCATGTTGAAAATTCTATGACTATGTGGCACACCCAGTCTCGTTCTATCCTCGACTTTGCCTCAACCACAGAAACCTGACTGTTTAATGTAATGTTTGCAACACTTCCCGTTACCTGTTTGGTTCGAAGGCTGTTGTCTGGATTTGGGTCAAGATGTGTGTTGCGAAATCAAAAGCTGACAGATCTTGAAAGCATATCCAACAGAAGCCATGTTAGCTTCTCAGAAGACAGGTGTGCCCCTGTTGTGGCTCTTGCAAAACTTGTGGACGAAATTGCCCCTGGACTGCACTTTTCACAGTCCATCCCTTTCCTGGTTGAGGTACCAGATGCTACCCCAGCTGCCATACCACTACTGCCTCTACTGCTGGCGCTGCAATGATTGTGCCGAAAGGGTACTCCTCATCCTCACAATCCCCTTGCACTCCCTCCCACCCTGCATTATGAGACCACTAGCAAGGCTGCACCGTCCAAATGAGAAAGAAAACGTGTCGCTGAGCGAGGTGTTGCTGTTGGGCCAGTACACAATCGGGGCAAGGTGGTGGGAAAGAAGAGAGCCATGGCGCCTCACTTCCCTCCAAGGTAGCAAGCAAAGTAGAAAGCAGCTGAGTGGCGTAGCATACGCTTCACTGCGGCTTCGACGGCTTTGCTGTCAATAGCTTCGGCTGGCGGGCCAGGTGGAACATCTGCTTTCACAGCAGCCTGCAGGGTGTCGCGCTGGTGCGGCGATGTCGATGCAGATGTTGATGACTGCGGGCTGTTGCTGCTATTCCTCTGCTCCCACATCGGCAAGGCGTTGACGGGGGACGTCGGCGCGGACAGGCTTGGGGGGCGCTGGGCAGGCATTGTTGCGATGTGGCGGAGGGCACGCGAGCCCCCGCGGTCCTGCTTCGGAGACTTGGGGGCCTTGGGAGACTTGGGAGACTTGGGCAGGATGGGGGACCAGACTGGGGGAAGAACAGGGACGTCGTGCGCGGGGTCGTCGACCTGCAGCATCCGCAGCGGCTTCCTCAGGAGATCTGGGAATGTGAACCCTGAGTTCTTCTCTGGGTTGGAAGATGACGATGGGCCAGCTGCCGCTGCGCTCTCTTCGACGCCAACCGACTTGCACCGTTTGGAGTCGCCATCGTCGTTGCACTGTTCCTGAGACTCTTTCAGGCTGAGGACGGTGGGGAACGTTGCACACCTGGACAGGTGCGCTTCCTCCACAGCGGCAGCTTGCGGCGGCAGTGGCCTGCTGCTGCGAAGGACCGTCGCCGCAACCTCACGCACGAGCACCTTGTTCTCGCCGAACACTCCTTCAAGCACATCGTGAAGGTCCTCAGCGCCCCGCAGGGTCACGAGGGGCACCGTGCCCCTGTCCAGACTTGCCTTGGTGGACGCACTCCCGGGAAGCGATACCGCTGCCGCTGCCGCTGCCGCTGCTGCCGACAAGGCGGCGGCGACGCCCACGCGCCCCTGCTGCTGCTGCTGCTGCTTGTCGGCCGGCATTCCTTCCTCAAGGTTTTCTCCCGAGAGGAGGAGGATCTGAAAGAGGCCGCGGGTGGGGGATTGTTTGAGGCGGCAGCGGAAGCCGACGTGCGAGAGGTTGTGGAGGAGGCGGTGCAGTCTGCTGACTCGCGACATGAGCAGCGCCATAGGCGCCGCTGCGGTGTCGAAATAGGGCCCGTGTAGGATGAGCACGTCGATGGCGAAAGGTGGTGGCGTTGGTTTGGTGGTGGTGGGAGAGCGAGGGGGAGGAGGAGAGAGGAGGGGATCGTTGGACGGAGGAGTGGAGGATGATGATGACTCGGCCATGGTGGTGGTGAGTGGGAGGTTGCGAGGGGATTTGTCGCGAGTCTGTGGCGCCGGGTTTGCGGAAAGAAGGGACATCATGCAAACTTCTTTGGCAGATGGGGGTTTCAAACGGCGGATGAAGTGAGAGACGCCTTTTTCGTTCTGGATGAAGATGCTATGACTGCAGCTGGGACCCAGAAATGAAGGTGGATGATAGAGATGTTAGTGGTGCCCTGATGCTGTTTGACGTGCTGGTTCACGCCCAGATAGTCTGACACACTTCTAGTGTCGTGCTGTGATTTTGCCAATGCTAGCAGTAGTAGCCCGCCTCTGATCGAAAAAACCAGCAATCGGCCTGCTTCATACGGTGTTCCTGATGCCGTCGCACCTGGCCCAGGTGTAGCGGGAGCAGCAGCAGTAGAAGCAGAGAACCTGGCAGTCGACGCTGGCACAGCGAATGCTGCTATGTTTGCTGGCAAATCTGACGTTCAGGTTGTGCTTGTGCCGGCACGGCCCACGTGCAGCATGCCTATGCTCCTGGCGCCCCCGCTGCCTACGCTAGTTGTGATGCTGCTGCCATTTCTGCCCACGCCGCCGCTCTTGCTGCTACTGCTGTTGATGCTGCTCCTGTTGCTGCTAATCAGGACGTGATGAGTTCCAAGCTGGAGCTTCAAGCGGCTCCTGTGGGTGTGCCGACTGGATTCCTGCGCTGAGGCAAAGGTGGGAGCGCTAGTTGTCAGTGCGAAGGATAGAACTTTACTGCACTTCGGCTGAAACAAGTCCGAATGTCAAACTGGAGGCTCAAATGACTGAGCCGAAAGAGTGCTGGTCATTCGGCGGTGCCGTGGTGCGTGAAGGCGTACGTCAGGGAGTAGAGTTGGCGCGGGGAGGAGGGGGGG
>SZWC01003189.1:71383-97538 GCA_023375785.1 Penium margaritaceum
GGGGGGGGGACGAACGTTCAAAACTGACTATCGGTTTTGGCGGAGGGTCACTGCATTTGTCGTGTTGCCCTGCACTGTTGCCCTGACCTGCTCTCGCTCCTGCTGCTGTTCCCTTGCGGTCAACGTTCACCACTGGCTTTAGGACCTCTCTGAAGTCAGTTGAGCAGGGAAACAACAGTAAACAATGAGAGAAGCGACTCTACTTCAAAGCTAATACAGAGGCTGCAGCCTGCAGCCGCTGCAGCACAAATAGAAATGCTCGATGCAAACGCGTTACGAAGAATTGATGAGGGCACCATTGGGATGACTCGGTAGTTGCATTCCAAAAATCCATCATCCGTATCGATATATCTTTTAGAAGCCACTTTTCAATCAATTTCTACAATGTACATTTCACGCACTAGAAAGGTGATATATCGATATCCGTATCGATATATTCCAACTTACACAACCATCCATTAACCACAAGGTGTGAACACAAATCACATTGAAGTAGGCATGCACTAGTTGTTTGATGAAACCTTGGCTAAACTTCTTGGTCAGTCAATTTGTCATATGGACCTATCCTTAAGCAAATACTACCAATCCATTTCACAATCAGCTCATGCATGACAAAACACATGTTTCATCACCGATCTTTTGAAGAAGGAATCACACAACCACCATTTCACCACATCATACATCAACAAACAATTCTCATATCATCGGTTCCCATAATCAAGTTATGAACGGACATCTTATCATATTCATATAACATTTTTCAGAAACTTCTGGAGAAGTACTATGGTAATGAGGCCCCTTAAAGTTAAATTTTTAAGATTTAATCTACAAATCTCTACCACTGCAAGCCCCATAGTTGTGGGTCATGCCATGAAACAATTCATTCTTCCTCAAATAAAGATTAGGAACAAAAAAACAGTTGTTTCTAGGTAATAAAAGCCTTCAAGGAACCTTGTATCCCATAATAACATCTATCTCATTCTTACCCAAGTGTTCTACGTAAAATGGATAACCCAACCCATTAGAATTCCTTCAAAATCAATATGAAACACAAAAACATCATAAGACCATTAGAAACCCAACAAGCATGTAGTCACAACAACATTCAATCATCAAGATGAAAAGAAACGAAAAGAAGTCAATATTATTGCTTTATAAAAAAAATGAATTAGTACCAATAATATCTTGATTCTTTTCAAATTGTTATTCAAATTTCTTAATATTCTATATTTTCAAGATCCCATGCACACTTTCATGTGAATGAGGCAAAGTAAAAAAAGAATAAATCTGATTCGTTCAATCAAAAATTCATGCAAACCTTAAGGTAGATGATATTATATGCAACATGAATCACAAACCTATCTATAACATTTCTTTAGTAACCGATCAGCAAAGGGCGGGTGGGGGATTGAAGTGGGAAAAGAATACGATGATATATGTCTTGTCATGTACATAAAACAATCAATGATAGATTTCTTTGAATATCCTTCAATTTCGTATGTAAATCATTTCAAAAAATAGAATGAAATAGTGCATAAAACGTTTTTAGCAATAATGTTCATGAAAAGCACTAAACAACACAGCTTAAGGTCGTTGTTCAAACAATCTTCCAAAAAGGTCAAGAATGAGGATTCTGGGATCTTGATCCGTTTGCCTCCTCAAAGACTAAACCTTGTAATAACAATGCGTGTTATGTTAAAGAAAGTTTTATAATGTAACCTATTCTTGTTTCTTTTGTAAAATCATTTAATCTTTTTGGTTAAGGAGGTAAGGATAATCCATAGACTTGCTGCAAGGGTATTCAAAGTCAAAGTGAAAGATATTCTTCATTAGTCAATGGAATTTTCTAATGCAAAGAATTAGAACCTTCATGGTGGCTCTAGGTTTCATAGCAAAAGAATTCCAAGGACATGGCAAGGGATGGTGGTCATGTGATGATGTTGGAAGAAAGGATGAGATCATAGGGGTGAAAGACTGTGAAACCATAGGAAGATAAAAGGTAAGCTAACAAGAGATTATCCATGGTGGTGGTTTTCATGAATGAGAGGTTACATGCTCATTTTGAAGAAATGTGCATCTTTTCCAAAACATTTTTCGATTTCTGAAAATTCTACAAAACACGAGTGAGAAGGAAGATGTGAGAAGAACACCGATTCATTTTTATTCTAAATGATGCTAATATCTCATGGAAATGAAGCAATTTCAAGAGCATTTGTTTTCTATGGTAGCTTTCATGGAATTCTACTAAACTTCTTAACGTTGCAACGTTCCATGGGAGAGAATAGATTTCATTTTGTTTTACATTTTGATTTAATTTAAAGAGATGCTAGTACTCTACTTCTACTTGGTGAAAACTGAACAAAACCTTAACATCATTGTTTCAGTTTAATCCACGACATAAGGACCATGGCAAAGTCAAATAGAATGAAGATAATGCAATATTTATAATAATAAGAATGGTTAGTAATATAACTGAATTCTGCCTTAAATTAAGTGTAATTTCATTTATTTTCACTTTAAACGAAATGAGTTAATGTCATTGACAATTCAATAGTTCTCATTAGTCATTTTCACCTTGCTATTGTTATCAATGCCCATACGTTTCTTATTTCCTCCATGATCACTTTTATTGTAATGTTGGTTTTTTAATAAATTAGAAGCTTTTTCTTTTCTCTTGTTTAAGGATACTCTTCACCATTGCATTAATTTTAACAAGAAATAAATGAATATGTTCATTCTCCATATGTTTCCTTATCACTTCCAATGGGAGTTGCTTTACTATTGGTTATGACAACATTATCAAAGTTTGAACACAAACGGTACAAACCACTTTTCCAAGGTTTGATGACATTTTGAAGATACCTTCATGCTATCGTGACTCCTAACACTAGTTTAGCTTTTCGTTAATCATATCATTATGTTTCAACACTGTGAAAGTGAGCAATAACTACGCTGAGGGACAGCTTTGACATGGCATAGTCATATCGATAATGGAAGGTTTATACGCGAAGTTACAAGTTTTTAAAGAATTTCAGATGAACAGGCCAGATTTAATTCTGGCATCGAGCTCCAAGGGAGGAAAGGAGCCTAGATCTTTGATTCTTTCATGCAGAACAAGGGTATGCATGACTGCTGGCCCAACTCGGTCAGCAACTGCATAGTGCAAGCAAGCACTGCTCCGTACTTGGCCCAGACTTGTTAGAGTGGGGCTACACTTAACTCGACTGCCGGGACCGCTTGCATCAGCACATGCAAGCAAAGCTTTGGAGCAAGGACCACTCTACATCAGGTGGTGCATGCACGACTTAGCATAGCATCAACTACCACATGCACGACTGAGTAGCTGCATCAGCTACTACATGCACGACTCAGCAACATCATGCAGAGCGAAGAGTGGGGAGCAACCTGCGTTAGTGGAAACAAGCGCAACTCAACAGCTAGGACCACGGCCAAGTTGCCAGCCTTTAAGAAGTTTCCTTCAGGAGGAAGATGCATGCCTTCAACTAGACAGATTCCTTTTGGAGGAAGCTACGACCTTACAATAGGAAGTTTCCTCTGGGCATAGAGCAGCTGCTTAACTTGCCAGCATCCCAGTATAAAAGAAGACTAAGCTCAGTCATTCCAATAGCTCTAGTAGTAACTTAGCAAGCAACTCCAACAAATCCAGTAATTCTGGCAGTAGTTTGCGTGTTTGAGAAGGAGGACACCCCTGACTACATGAAGGTCTGACTACATGGTTGTGGTGACGGAACTAAGTTCAAAACTCAAGCTGCCTAGCTTCAGCTGTCTTGCTTGAAATTGCGCATCTATGAGCCAAGAGTTGTGTGTAAGCGTGAATGCCAAGAGTTTGTTTCTAACCTCAGCGCTACTTTGCAAAGCTAATTCTTTCTGGACAATCTGGCTTTGTTGGAGTATCTCTCTGCCAAGGTAACGTGTTTGGTAGTGCTCTTCCAGCCGCGATAGGAGGATCTTGAAGCTGTGTCTTGCAAGAGTTCCCCTCTGTCAACCCAGTAAGCCTGACAACACTCTCCCAACTCGGCTAGAAGGGTTCAAAAGTCCATTGACAACCTAGTAAGTCTTCCAATGGCTGCCAGCATGGAGAGGAGGCTACCCTGACAACCTGCAGGTCATTTCACCTGAAAGAACAATGAGGGTGCTGAAACCCTCGCAATGATAGCCTTGACAACCTAGTAAGGTGTTGCGCCATTGGATGGGGCAGGTTGTGTCAGAGCATTGATCCAAGCTGTGTTTTGCCGCTGTTTCCCTATACCATACTTGTACTTGATACTCTTTTTCATGTATGAGTTTGAATCTAAGTCTATCGCTTTTGCACATTGGAGTGAAAGGTTTGCTTGCGAGGCACACAAATCGTGGACAGTAGGAAGACGCCCTTGTTGCATTAGGCTCTAGGCTCCAAAAACCCCTGTTGATTTTGTGTGCTTCAGGCGGTAAAGCCATCGCGTGCTCAAATGCACCAAGGGGATCCCCTACTGCTGTAGGATCTTTGTTTGCCTACTAAGCATGCCTTGTACAAAGCTTAGCAGAAGCAAAACACTGAATGAACATCTTGATTCATGAAACAAGTATGGTACAAGGAATGTATAAGGAACAGCTTTAGTACGCGGCTTAGCATGATGCTCTGACGTAACTCCTAGCCCTAAACAAGGGCGGAACGCCTTGCTAGACTGTCAAGGCCGTCGACGCAAGGGTCTCGATGCAGCCATCGGCAGAGCGATGGAAGGCCTTCAGGAAGTCAAGTCAACCTCCTCCCAGGCGAGCATGCCTTACCAGGATTATAGGGATCCTGCACGGATCTCTAGCGGTGTCCTCCACCCAAGCTGGCATGTAAGATCCATGCTTTTAGGGGTCTTGGAGGGATCATTAGCAACGTCTTTGTCTCAGGCTCCAAAGTCTGTGTGGAGCGATGTGAAAGATTATAGTTGGAAAATTACAGCCGTAAAGAGATACTTGAACTGAGAAGAGCTCCCCCTTTTATACCTGTAGCCCTCGTGAGTTGACCACATGAAGGAGAAGCTTCTTTCAATTAGCTCATGTGTGTTCCCTCTCTTTTCATGGCAAAGAGAAGCTTCCTTTTGGAGAAGCCTCCTGTACTCCTTAGCTTGTTACTTACACCTGAACAAGAAGCTTCCTCCTTGAGGAAGCTTTGTCAGGTATATAGGTGAAGTTTCCCTAGGATATTCCTTGCCTTTCAGGCCTTCCTGTGATGACCATTGATCTGGCCATGTTGCTACATTAGATTTGTCGATCAGATCCTCCTGAAGCTTTCATCAAGTTAGCCCATGTTGGTTTAAGAGGCCTTGGCTCCATGCATGATGTAAAACTGTGAAGCAATTAGCTCTTCTCATGCTTGAGTAAACTAGGGGCATGCGCAAGCATGCATGCAAGCACAGTAGAGTACGTTTCAAACACGTTAGGCTGCTCCAGGGCTGGATGCCAAAAGCGCTCCGGCCTGTATGGAAGGAAATTCCCAGTCGACGTGGACCCGTGAATACACTATAAAATTCGTAGCTTTCTGTACAATGCTCCAAACGCGGTGTCGTCTTCACCAAATTGGAGCTTAGCACCACCATAGTAATTGCTTCACTCAACACTCCCCCTCAATTGATGCGCTGCTGATTCGAAAAGTGTCTCACTTGCGTACTCTCGAGAAAGTGCTTGACTCACTCTGCCTCGGAGTGCCCTTGAAGATGGAGCCAACTTGTGACCTCGGTCAATAGCAAAAGTACCAGAACTTCAAAGATCGAATGTCAGCTTCTCGGCTCCAAAATATTTGAATCCCCATATCCCTCGATAAAAAGGAGTGGAATAAGGCCTTTGGAGCCTTTTCATGATCTGTTGGGAATCACTCGGGCATGCACGCCCTTTTCAAAAATCTTACGGGTGGTGTATGTCTGGCCAAAACCACAATGTGGCTTGACGGTTGCTTTGCCGAGGCTGTTGGGAGTCCTTTTCAGGTTTAAAGCACACGCATTTCTCCTAAATTTTTGTCGAGTGAGGTTGGGATCACCTCATAACTTTGACCCTTTGAGGTTGCTTTTTGGTGAATCATCTCTTCTCAAAGGCATTCCCTGTGATTTGCATGCACGTGTGTTCGTTTGGGCCTGTGCAAGATGACGGTTGCATTGCAGGTCCACCGTAGGGACCACATGTTGGGACCGCATCAAGGACCCTTGATGTGAGCTCTCCCACGGGAGTATAAGAGCCCTTCCCCTCCAGTCACAACACAATAATATTGACTTCTACCCCTTTTGTGTTAGGCAAGTGTCCTTGAAGTTCTCTACTCTGCTTCTCCACCTCCTTCAACTTTGAGGATGTCTTGTTGTAGGCTAAAGCCATGGCTAGGGAATATCCAACGCCCTTCAAGCCCTGCACAACTGATTCTTGGTGGCTTTTTAGTCTTTTCCGTTGCTTGACTGGGAATTTGGCCGTGCCAGTCATGCTTGTGTTGATTTCGCCTGAGACAGCCGAATCCATGGTGCATCCGCTACTACCACCGTTCTTGGTTGCGGCCTTGCGTGTTAGCAGCATCCATGGCTATCTCGTCGTTTTCCTCTGCTGAAATCAGAGCTGGCAGCTCCATGCTGACCAGCATTTTTTTTCCTCCCCGGTTGGCCGGGGTCTCGTTGCGAGCGAGCAGGCTGCGCTAATTGCCCGCGCGCATCCTTTGCATTTTTTTCTTCCTTTCTTGCCCTGGTCAACTCGTTGTCTTTGCCCTCCCCCTTGCTTTTCGCAACCAACTTAGGGCTTCATGAGGAGCCCTGCCGTTGCGACAAGGCTTTGCTCCAATCAAGGTTGCCTTCCCAAAAGAGCACTGCCGTAAGCGAGCTTCTCGTCGCAGAAGCTCACGTTGGAGAAGCTTGCCATCGCGAGGGGCTCCTCTGAGGTCCATATCATGCTTTCCCCTCTCCCTCGCTTGGCAGCCAACCACGCTAGCTCTACAGGGGTGTGTTTCCTTTGCACGACCTTTTGCAACCTCCTCCCTTGTTGGCATGCCTTGCAAGGCTTATAGGGATCCAGGAGGGATCTCTAACAGCGTCCTCCACCCAAGCTGGAATGCAAGTGCCAGTCTTATAAGGGTCTTCAACGGATCTTCAGTAGCGTCTAGGTCTGGAGCTCCAAAGTCAGATTCTTGTTTGGGGTGAAAGATTATATTTGAAAGATTATAACCGAAGAAATATCTGAACCGAAAGGAGCTCCCCATTTTTTACTTTTAGTCCTAACAATTTGACCACCTAAAGGAGAATCTTCCTTGAGGTGGTTCAGGTCGACTCCCTCTTTTGTATACGCTAAGAGAAGCTTCCTTTTGGAGAAGCTTCCTGTACTCCTAAGCTTGTAACTAACACCTGAACACGAATAAGGAGAAGCTTCCTCCTTGAGGAAGCTTTGCCATGTGTTGAGGTGTACTTTCCACAGGAGGTTGCTTGCCCTTCAGGCCTTCCCGTGATGACCATTGATCTGGCCATGCTGTTGCATTAGATTCGTCAATCAGGATCCTCTTGAAGCTAACACTAAATTTGCCCATGTTGGTAGAAGGGGCCTAGGCTCCAGACATGATGTTGCAAATGTAGTGGACGCCTCATGTTCAAGGTGCATGATGTCTGCCGAGTCAACTAGGCGACTCCCTAACCCGGATGACAGTGCAGAACAATGCAGCAATTTGCTCTCCTCTTGCTGGAGCTAGCTAGTGAAAGAGTATAACCGAAGAAATATCTGAACTAAGAGGAGCTCCCCCTTTTATACTTGTTGTCCTCGCAAGTTGACCACCTAAAGGAGAAGCTTCCTTGAGGTGGTTCAGGTCTACTCCCTCTTGTCCATGCAAAGAGAAGCTTCCTTCAGGAGAAGCTTCCAATACTCCTAATCTTGTAAATAACACCTAAACACGACTAAGGAGAAGCTTCCTCCTTGAGGAAGCTTTGCCAACTGTTCAAGTGTAGTTTCCCCATGAGGTTGCTTGCCATTCAGGCCTTCCCGTGATGACCATTGATCTGGCCAAGCCGCTGCATTATATTCGTCAATCAGGAGCCTCCTGTAGCTAACACTGAATTCTCCCATGTTGGTAGAAAGGGCCTAGGCTCCAGATATGATGCTGCGTATGTAGTGGACGCGTCATGTTCAAGGTGCATGATGTCTGTCGAGTCAACTAGGCGACTCCCTGACCTGGATGACTGCGAAGAACTCTGCAAAAATTTGCTCTCCTCTTGCTAGAGCCAACTAGTGGCATTCACAAGCCTTCAAGCCAGCACATTAGAGTACGTTTCAAGCCCTTTAGGCTAAACCTTTGCATTAAAATCATGAAGAAAACATTTTGAAAGTCATTATATTCAGCCTTTTTATCGATATGGTGTTTACATGAAGTAGTTTTATAGCACTTGAAGATTATTTAAAATTCACAACAATTATGTCAAATGTTCCAAATTAAGTCTATTTTTCTCCATAATAGATGATAGACTACATGCATAAACAAATGTCTCTCCGCACTTCTTCACGCATGCATAAGAGTAGTATGATTTGCCATGTTCACAACTATAAGACTGTTTCTAAATGTCTTGTATGAGAGTAGATTGTAGATTGAAGTGCATGTTTTCCTTGTCGAGGCTTCATACAGTTCTTTTAAGAATTTTCATGGTGATTTTTGCTTCAAGCATCTGCATGCAATCCATCTTCAGATAATGGAATTGTTTTAACCTTTGGTTCAACCACAACTACAAGGAAAATATCAAATAAAAGGATAATAGCCTTAACTACTCCATCATGAGTGTAGTCAAAAAAATGTCAAGATTGTGTTAAAAGCACGCTTAAGAGGAAAGACCATCCTTCACGACATTTACAACTAGTTTTCCTAAGTTCCAACTATCGTAGAAATTTGAATTATGCCTGAATTGTTCACAATTTCTTTCTGCTCTAACTTTCCACCACTCAGTAAGTTTTTGAATTGAGGTAGCTTTCATACATGAGTATAATGTAAGCTTTCAAAAGTTGCATCTCACATATTGATTAGAGACATAACACTAGAAGACATGATGTGCTTATTTTAGCTTCCCCATGATCGGATTGCCATCTCAATTCTCATGATCACTTGCAAAAGATTGCTTTTTGGTTCATGTAAAACAACAAGAGAAGAATTTTGTCAAAAAGGATACAAGTTCTTGAGTAATTATGTGTCTCATAAATGAAAAAACCTTTCTAGAGTCTAGGTCAAACATGCATGCTATAACCAAAACATATTGATCATGGTCCGTTTTGCTGGCCTCTTCCTCTTCAAGGGATTTGTGCGAGTATGAATTACGATCTCTTACTTGTAACACTCATTATGGAAGGATTTTATGCACATGATACAAGGGGAAAAACATGTTATTTAAAAGGATTGGGCCATGCAGGAATACCTATTCATCTGAATTCATGTGGCAAAATTTATCTTCATCGTTAAAACCCATGTTGTTTCAAAACATAAAAATCATCTTTATACGTGTTGTTTTTACATTTATGACCAATAACCCCTAGGAAATGCACTGTGGTACATCATAAGAGGAAGCTACTAATAAGACTCAAAGAAGTGTAGTAGGAGGTTGAGTATGACATACCGTAAACAAGAACTCACAAGTTTCAAAGCGTGAATGGTCCTAGATTTTTTTGAATGGAGAATAAAACCAAAATAATGTATAAATGATAAGTATCACTATATACAAAACAATGAAAATGTATCATTCAATGAATGCATAACTTGCTTCCATATTAAGGTGTTATGACATGGAATGTTTTTTATGTTTGTATCGCAAAAGCTAAAAAACTAAGACATTCTAGGTCTTTTCTATGTTAAGTACTTTCTTTTTCATAAACAATTGACAAAATATGAATAATCGAACTCATTTTCCATTCACAGGTACGTACTTACAAGTTTTCTATGGATAAGGTTTTCAAACAAATTTTAGGATAGTTTTGAGTATACATAGATAAATTTCATGTTTTGTGCTCAAAGATACACATGTTTGTCTTCTACCAGTATTTAGTTGATGTAAAAAAGTATTCATGATCAAACTACAATTGGATTCGACCTAATAGTGATGTACGAACATTTTTAGCATTTGAAAATGCTTCTTTGACTCGTTTTCCTTATTCTTTAGTGTGAAGAATGTCATCAAAATTCTCAGTCTAGACGGGATAATCTTGATAGTGAGGTTTATATGGGCACCGTTCGGCCGTAACTAGATGCTATGAATGTGAACAACTTAAACAATGAAAGAACAACCTCAAAGTTCTCATACTCAACAAGGAAATTTTCCATTTATCAAATGACGCAACTATTAATCGGAAATAATAGACGAGAGACAAGGAACAAAGTGTTATGAGAGGAATTGGTTAGGTCACATTCGCATTCATTCCTTACAATGCTCACCAAAAGATGTACTTTTTCACCATAGAGTTGCACAGGACGTGTTTCATGGGTTCCGAAGAATGCAATTATAGTTTTCATTTCATATATCTCTCTCATTGTATATCAATGGACCCTAGCTGAGGGTCAAGGAATTGATGATGTTGAGTGCAATGTCGATGGAATAAAACAGGTTGTACGAAGCTAAACGATTGCTGTTTGAAACAGGTCTTTCAAAAAACAAGCCTCATACTCGTTCTACAGGTTTGGGGCTTGTTATTGATTGTCACTTACGTGGTAAGACTGCCACACGGTAGTTATAACATGTAACGTTATTGTCGAGAGCACCTCATGTTAACGAAGTTGGCCAATCAACGTGTTACTCATCTTTGATTGCTATCATCTATGGATGAATGTGCATCGATGGTGCAGGAATCGTTGTCCATGTGTGTTGCTATGTTCACTAATGTACAAATCTTTTGCAATCCTCATTATTTGTCATGTTCGCAATCCAATACATTCGTCAAATACACTTTCTTGGTTTGGAGGGGGGTTAGGAGGTGAAGGTCCAAACGCTACAGATCGAAAGACTACCCCTAGTACTACAAAAAGTGTATTGGGAGAATGGATTGCGACATTAATCTGGGGAGGGTGAACTCTAATACACGAATACATTCCATAGACAGAATCACCTTCGAAGCTACACATCCCTTGATTTTCTAATTCATTTGTGTCCTTCGAGCCTTCTTGTTAACATTCATTGAACAATACACTTTTGCATACAAATGGACGTCGGTTGGAGGGGGGGCTGGGGTGCTTGTTGTCTTGCACAAGCGTGGACATAATCGCACGGGTTTATCACAATGGGCGCTATTTGTATGTTGCAAAAACTAACAAACGAGAAATTTTTTCCTTCGTTTGCGAAGAGAATGAGCTGTGTTTAATAGGTTTCATTTGATCATCAATTGTGCTACATCCACCATTAAAATATCGTTGAAGATGTTTAAGACATTGTTCACTGGTGTACAATTTTTCCACCTTCTCATACTTTGGGACGTTCACAAGCCAACACATTCGACCAATACACTTTGTCTTTGGGGGGAGGGTCAAACAATGGCACCCCACAATTATGATTCACGCCCCTTCCCCTATTAAAGATAGGAAGTGTGCTCGATGAGTGAATTAGGAAGTTTATAGGAGGAGGTTGAATGAAAATACACAAGTGTATTGAGTCCAGAGAAGTTACGAAGAACCAACAAGTTAATCGTACAAAAGTGTATTTCTATGAATCACTACCATGTACACTTTTAGATACACACCCCCAATACAATTGTGTTGATCATTGTTTGGGGGGGGCGTTAACATCAATTTGCACGAGTACGCCAACTTTTATGCATCAAAGGAGGAAATCAAAAATCAGAAAATTGTTCCTTGTCATTGATTGCAACACTAAACAAAACTAAAAAAACATAGAATAAGATATCACTTTTTAAGCATCACAAAGATCATACAACTATAAGATTTTGTCCCTCTTATAAATTTGAAAACTTCAAGGCTTATGTAAATGGAAATTTCTGTGAAAACAAATGTTTTTCCATACACCATACTACAAGAACCATCCTATCCACGTGATAATACACACAACAAACAATGTAAAAAAGCACATGATTAACCATACCTCTTTTTGCATGGCATGGATGTTAAACATAACACCTTATTCAAAAGTATTTTAGTCTAACTTATACCATAATTCCTGGAAGTAGAAAATCATCTTCATTAAACTTATAAAATGGAAAAATCATGCGTTATTATTTCTTAATGTATTTCACTCTTTTATTGCCCATTCCTACAATGTACAAAATGTTTTAGAGATAAACAAACGAGTATTTAAACACACCATGCTTCCAGGTTTTGAGCAAAAAGAACGTGTCAAAGTTCACATAATAGACCAAACATTTGCTATAGGTTTCTTAACTTTTAATTATGATAAACAACGCAGTGAAACATTGCTATAGGTGATAACATGCACACAAAACAACCATAAAAAATCGCATCTTCTGGCTCCAAAAAGTTGAAAATTTCAAATTGATTCTCAATGGCACGTACCTCTTCGATTATCTTGAATTCCATTCTTTGAAGGGAAGATGGCACCAAGCATATTTATCTTTACCATCTTCTTTGCACCTTTTTAAGAACTATGTATGAAAATAAATGAAGTAATGAAGTGATGTGATTATATACATGAATATGGACTTAGAATCGAAGTTGGAATGTTATCTATTATTCTTATAAAAAATGAAACAAACAAGGAATTATTACGAACATAGTTTTTTTTCAATTCCTTACAGCTTTTCAGGCATTAAGTTTTTCATTTGAATGAGGAATAACATACCTTTGGACCTCAAGATTGCGTCATCCTTATAGAAGATACACCCATACAAGTTGTACACCTATGTTAGTTTATTCACAGCAATAGGGTTTCCATCAACATGAATATGAATATGATTCTTCTTAAATAAAAAATAAAACAATACAAGGTACAAAGCATTTTCTTCCTCAACTATCAAGGCATCTTGCTCCTTGTTCCTCAATGGCTAAAATCATAAAATCAATGTTCAGATAAAGATGAATTAGTGAAACAAATTGAATTTATTTGATATCCATTGGCATTCCTTGTTGGATAGGTTGAATACATGAAAACTCCATGTCACAAAATAAAATGGAAAAGATAACACGTGAATTTGAACATCTTTAATCTGTTGAAAACATAAACAAATATGAATCAACCCTCGTATGTTTTCACAAATAAAGAAAACATTAGCAATGAGTAAGACATAGTGCATAAAAACAAACTATAAAGAAAGGCCAGAAAAGATAGAAAATAATTACTAGCAAGAACACACAACGTTCAACCATCTCTCTCAACATTATAAAGTTTAGTGTGTCCATTATGTTTTACAACAACTTAGAAAAATTGAGTTAAACATAAGGATGCATTCCATAGGTGAGCTCTTCATTGTGCATGTTTAGTCATTTTTGTCCAGAAAGCTCGATGATGCATACATGTTGTGAACTGTATGAATCCTTTTCAGGCAATTTCACAAGAACAACAAAATTAGAATCATATAATTCTTACTAAGACGGGAAATTTTTCATTAGAAACCTTTTATAATTGATCATTATTACATGTTCATCGAATGTTTTACTGAAATAATTTCATCAAGGACATAATGTAACAAGAAATGTTGTAAAAGTACATAGAATAAGTCAAAAAATCGAGAAAATGGATTATGCAGCTGCAAATGTTTCAGAAAAAGGATGTATGATAACACGTGTGTAGTTTATGAATATGGGAGGGGATAGATTTAGATTCAATGATGGGGTGAATAGACAAGTTGACATTGTTAAGGTTTACACGATTTTGTTCCTATACATACGTCTTTTATTCAATTTCTACTATATTCTTCTTCAAAACAATTTTTTGTAATATGATTTTATTTAATAAGTTACAAATATATAAAACTATATACTAAAATTTTGTATGGATGTATAAAACTTAATGATAACACATCAATATTTAGAGATGATGCATGATTTTGTTCGTGCTTATGCATATGTGTGTTAAAAGATGAATGAAATCTGGTTTGAGGATCAAGTTATGAATTTATAACTAGTTATCATGGATTTTGTTGATTCTTTTGCCAAGCCTTGCTAATATTTTTTTGTGGGCCTTCTCAAGTAGGCTTTCTATTCCATGCTGTGATTTCCATGAAAGTCTAGGAGGGACGAAGTATGGAGTTCATTCTCTTTTGATAATGAAGTTTTGAGGTTTTTTAAGGTTAATCGTGTGAAATCTTTGGGACATTGATAAGCGCATATTTGTAAAGCCGGTAGGCTTGTATTTTGAATTATTTAAGAATTTCTACAAAACTTTTTAAGAAACTTGGAGAATATCAAGGTTCGCCTTGTGTTTTATTTAGCGTCATCTGTTCGAAAGCTAGCAAAACAAGAAGGGTCATGTGACTCATTTCATGGATTGTGCGATCATGAGATTTTAAATCAAGCAATTAATCAAGGCATTCGTTTTTTGCTATCTTTTCCTTTTCTATAATGATGCCTTGTTACATTTTCTTACTTTATACCTATGCCCCATTTCTTTACAAAATCTCATTTCAACCCAAGCTCAAATGTCATGAGTGAGTTTGTTGTGTTTTTTTTCTTATATTCATTCTATGTTATGCATTTTGAGGGTTCAAAAAGTTCCCTTTCAATGAGTGGGCTTGCACGGACCCCCCAATCAAACATGTGCAAAACTCTTTTCTCGAAAATCATAAACCACTACAATTGGGGGTTTATCAATTTTCATCAAGATCTTATTTAAGTTAGCATGCCTCAGATGCACGTTATGTGATGTTAATATTGCTTTTGCACCAGTGGTTTCTGATGTATCGCCATCCTTTGCAAGGTTTCAGGATATTTCTTGCTTAGAGTTGCCAAATGAGATTTAAGCTGACCATTTTGCTAAACGTACCTATGGTAGACATTGCGAGAAGCCTGTCTCTTTATGGTCACTTCGTTAGAATTATTGAATAGGTAAACAGGATAGAACATCTGGATAGAACATAGAAATATCGAGGGCGTGTTCTTTAGCTAGTCATCGCACAACGTAGTTATGCATCAAATTTTGCTTCATCTTTTATACCAGCACCAAATTTGTGTGCGATCGATGAGATTATGGTTTCATATTTTCACGCCGGAGAATTTGACAATGTTATCTTTTTGTTGCAATGTTCGAATGAGTCTGGTTTCGCAATTCGAAGCGGTTCCTGTGGACGGAAAACAGTTTTCACAGTCCCTCCCGATGCAATCGAAAGTCAACATTTATGGAGATCTATAACTTGAAGATAAACAGTTCCCAGACTCGGTCAAGAACTGTGTGCCAAGTAAACTTGTTGTAAACGATATGGTCACTTTCTTGACTGCTCAAAACGCGACTCCATTGCTTCGGTTGCCTTGCGTTCGAACAAGTCCCACAACAATATGTTTTCCAGCACTGTGTTGCTACCAACGACTACTGTGGAACTACCTCAGAACCAAGGAAGCCCGGTTACATGGCTGCTTCTCCAAGATACCTCCACCAAGAAGCGTACCATTTATGCACCACAGGATTTAAAGAATCTCAAAACTCCGGGAAATCATATTATTCTCATTTCATGGACTTTTTTCCACGAATGTCTTGATTCAAGGCCAATTGGCCATGGGGTTTTTCAGCGACAATCCCAGTATCTTTTCATTTTTTGGTCCAAATAACCTTTTACAGGTTTATAAATTTATTATTTGTGAAAAATGTCTCATATACATGAAACTAAATGTGTGATTCTCTTCTGCCTCTCGTGCGAAAGAAAAGCAAATCATCCGCCCGTTGTTCGCAAGAAAAGCAACCATCCACCCATGCCGTCTATCAAAAGCAACCATCCTCACACGATAATTTCAATTATCAATGACTACTCGTACGTACGAAATTTTTGTTCGACCGTGGACACGTCGTTGCTTTTCATCAAGCAAACATCGACTTCACACTTGGTTTCCATCGCTCGTACACTCGTGCGATGCATGACTCTACATGTGAATTTCTTCAAATAGAGTTATTTGGTTAAACGTTGGTTCGGAAGTATATACGGGCTTCGTTGAACGAGGATCATAATTATGCATGTCAACCGTGCAGTTCATGTCCCTTCCACGATACTTCTCATATGCCCTACTAACATTCATTACAGCTGAGAACACGCCAACATAACAAACATGCCCTCCATGCGTGTATTCGAGGCTCTCTACCGAACCAACATGTGTACCAAGAGCGAGCTTTCAAGCCTTTCCAAAAAAACTTCGACTTGCAAAGTGAACGGGGATTGGTTGCAAATGATTAACAAAGAAGATGTAATGGGTCCATGACATGCTAAGCTGATAGCAAACTTTTTGTACATGACATGCACAGGCCTTGACTTGGTCTCATGGTCACAAAAGTATGGGTGCAAATGACGATTGGTTGCGAAGATAGTTGACCCCCTTCGGTCGTGAATCAGTTTCGAAGTCACCGGTGCACATGGCGACCATACAGGGACATTGGGTGTACGAGGTAGAGCATCGATATGGCCTTGACGCTCTTCATCAAGCGAATTCAGTCAACATGTAGGGTATGTGAGACATACATTGTGATATGAAAATGCCTAGGTACCCATTGCTGGCGCTATGGCACCCCAAACTCGAGTAGGTGCTTGGAGGGCGGTGTTGTGATTTGTGACGTTCCCATCGACCTGTACAGTTCACTGTGACCACTCGGCCGTGTCCATGCCCTTGCACATCCCTGATCCAAACCTAGGTGGCGCCGGTGCGTCGTCTGGTGATGGACCACCTACTTGGAGCTGACCGACGACCACCCTAGAGTCCTCCATGTTGTTTGGGACCTTCTGCAGTTTTTGTGTAGCCTGTAAGATTTTATCGGTGGACTGGCCGTGGGTATGATTTGCATGTTTTGCATTGTGTGTCCACCGTTTGATGCCGGATGCATGCATGTGACCAATCACAGCGTCCGGCTTGAGATCTTACACGTTTAGGTTCAGGCGTCGTAGCATTCTGACTTGTCTACGCGGAGTTACAGCCAAAACAATGGGTTTGGGCCGGTTTTATGACAGACCTTGCACTGCCGCGTGCGACACCTGTCGTGCGCCGCGGCAGGTTTTTATGCTGTGGACCTGTCATTTGTCATTTCTTTTTGCATTACAAAGCTATTGGAGCTTATGAGACTTTGCGCGTCTCCTTAGCCTTACTCTTGTTGTTTCTTGCTCGCTTGCTAGTGCGCCAATTGACTGGACATTGTTGCCACGTCAGCAATAGCAACGTTAGGAAGCTTCCTAGCAGTTTCTCATGGTATCAGAGCAGCGAGACCTCTCTCGCTGAGCTACGCCGTAGAGATGCAGCACCGGCAGCAGAAGTGAGCGTGAACGCCACAGCCGTATCCTGGGACTCATTGCAACTGTTTGGAGCAGCGACATCACCACAAACTTCCCACCACCACACTATATGAGCTGCGGCAGTTTCCAGCTCCAACAGCCATGCCGAGTAGCAGCCGCAGCAGCCGTGTCTGGCTGCCCATCTATACCACAAAAGAAAAGAAGGAAAAATCAGCTCGCAACTCGCGGTAGCGGCTCCAAGCAGTGGAAGCGCGCAGCGGCAACAACAGCTCGCAGCATCCACGGCGTGAGCAACCGCGGACAGCAACAGCAGCGCACTCGCGGCGGAAGAAGCAGCTGCAGCAACAGTGGCCGCAGCCATAACAGCGGCAACAAGCAGAGCTGCTACGCAGCACTACTGCGCAGCACTGCTGCACAATTGCGAAGAAGGTGCGTAGCACTATGCAGGATTGTGCAAGGCTTCACAGGACTACACAGGCCTGCGTAGGGCTACACAAGGCTGCGCAGGGCAGGGGTGATGCACGCACCCTCATCGAGGAGTCCGCTTGACTTCTAAAAGAAAAAAAAAACCGTTGGTGTTAAGTACGCCAACGTGAAAAACCGCTAGCATGTTTTCGCTAACAGTGACATCACCATTGGCTTTGCTAACATCAGCAATTTCGGGGTCATAACGTCATTTTTTCTTGACGTTTCAATTCTTCGAGAAACCTTGACGGTTCAACAATCCAACCTATTTGACATCCCGGCCTATACTGAGCGCTGCCATGGTTCCAACCGGTGATAAAGGCAAAGGACCACTAGGTCCCTCTTCCTCCTCTTCAGGGGTCATGAGCCCACGCTCGTAGGCTATTGAGGACCTGCACAGCTAGCAGGATGAGATGCATCGTCTGCAGCAGTAGTAGATTGACGCCATCTGTACGCTCACTGAGCTTCTTCGTGGTCAGACCACGACCCCACGCCAGACCTCTGAGGGAGTCGGCAGTGTCATACCCTCTGCACAGCAGTCAACATCTGCACCGATGACAGGAGTAGGACGCGACCCGCCACCTCTTGATCCTTGGGATGAGGACCGTGACATGCCAAGTATGGAGGATGGTACCCACGAGAGTGAGATTCACGTGCTTTAGGAGCGTCTCCGCCAGCTTCAGATGAGCTCTCGGCCCCCACACACATCTGGCTCCTTTTGCCCAGAGATCCGATCCTCGCCTGATTCCTACCCCAGCGACTGTCCTCCTCTTGTTTTCTTCCCCGTTCCTCGTCCTTCTCAGCATGTGTTTGCTCTCCCTACGGAGCGGCAACCCAAGGACTTCGAGACACAGCCCCCACGATATGTCAGCGAGGACGGCTTTGCAGGTCTGGGCCACTTTAGAGGGAGTATGGCCCTTCTATCACATACCGTACCAGGTTACGAATAGCGCACAGGTGCTGACAACGGCGAGGGCGATGCGCGGACTCCTTTACGCCATGCCGCGCGAGACCATCGTGGACTTCCGCCCGTTCCTTGGAGAGGTCGGCACAAGCGCGGGTGCTGATCCAAGTGGGGGCTAGGACCTAGCATTGTCCCTGCTTGCTACAGAGACGCACGCCACCCGCGCGGCTCACATTTGCGCCTTTCACTCCCTTCGTTAGGGACCTGCCGAGCTCGCAACCGACTATTGGTGACGGGCCATGCGCATCTACACGCGCCTTGGGACCTAAGGAGGTACATTGCTGTGGACGCTCCGCACGATCATGCTCCGAGTTTGTCTTGAGCACGTAGACATTTTCACGAGGTATAGTGATGCCATTCTCGAGCCCTTCTCCACCTCCCTTCAGCTTCTTCCTTTGGCACATCAGCTTTTCCTCCAGGTGACTTCCGCCAGTGAGGCAGCTGTGGCCAATCAAGAGAGTCCCCTTGCTGCAGCAGTCATTGCGTCGCCACTGACGCCCTTCTTGCAGTCAGCTCCTCCATCCTCTAGCACATCCTCCTCTTCCCTTTCCAACCCGATTACCCCAAATCAAACGCAAAGTGTGGCAGTAGCAGCACAAGGGAAGAAGGGGAAAAAGAGGCGCGGTTTGGGCCAACAGTAGTCACAGCAGCAACACTCACCGGGCAGTAGCAGTGGACATATTGTTCACTGCTACAACGGTGGAGGTGCTCATCACTACACCGAGTGCCAGCAGCCGCTTGACTGGGCGTACATCACTCACTGTCTTCAGGCTGCCCACGCACTACGGTCCGCGTCGAGCAGAACAACCTCTGGTCATGTAGCGACCACGACCGCAACAGTTTTAGCAGCCGTTCCAGCTTCCCCGCCGACAAGCAGTGACAGCCTGGACCCACGCGATGGCACCATTGCCGAGCTCCGTCACCTTCTGGCGCTTCACTTTCATGGACGTGCGAGTGTGTCTTCACAACTGGGTGTTTCACAGACTGTTTGTTTGTCTGTTCTCGTAGCTCGTGATGACTCATGTTAGGGGGGGTACAGCTGACATGTGACAATGATGGGCCTGACAATACCAATTGGATTCATGAGTCTCACCGTTGTGCCCTTCGTCGTACCTCGTCACATGTTCCTCAGTGCCTGTCTGAGGCCGAGTGTTCCATTTCCCGTTACACAGTGACGTCCTCCGATCGTGATCCTAGTGGTACCTGGATCATCGATTCTGGTGCCACTCACCACATGGCCTGTCATCGTAGAGACTTCATTGTCCTCGGACTTGTTGTGTGTGTTCGCTCCGTTCGCACAGGCTCTGGTCCGTCGTTGCTGATCCAAGGTGTCGGGGTTGTGTGCTTCAATGGCCCATCTGGCCTCCTGGGACGGCTCAGAGTCAGACACGGACGCGAATGCAGGATCAGGCAGGGCCTTAGACGCTGACGTGGACAGGGGATGGGGTATGGCCTCAGACGTGGATGCGGACTTGGACGCAGACTCGGACACGAGCGACAGCGCAAAGTCAGGGGTGGGAGAGCGAGCCGCAGATGGGACGGGGCTGGAGGTGCCAACGGGCGCAGCCTCTGGGGACAGCCCCTGGGGTGTCGGCACGTAGTGACCGCACTGGCCGGGGGCACTGAGCCAACCGTGACAGGCACCTCCCCCACACGACGTGGGCCAGGACACCCACGGGCATGGGCAGCACGAAGAGCGTGGATGCGAGCAAGGTCGTGGAACGTGAGGTGCTTGAAGAAGAGAGCGTCGCGCGACTCCACGATGCGACGTCTGTTAGGATCCCAAAAGTGACAAGCCTTCGACCGCAAGGCCACGCCAACAAAGGTGCAGATGCGACCCCGCGGAGAAAGCTTGCTCCCTTCCTGCTCCGGTGTGAACCAGACACAGGCAAGGGAGCCCCGGACACGGGCCAGGCGCAGATCGGCGCGGCGACCGTACCACAACTCGTAGGGCGTGCGGTGACCTGGGAGGGGGCCGTGGGGAATGCGGTTCCTCACCCAGGTCATGTACGCCATGCCCTCGAAGGTGAAGGACTCAGGCATGGCGCTGTCGGCGCGCATGGCGCAGACCGCGTCGTCCATGGTGCAGTTCGAGCACTCCGAGACACCGTTGTGTTGGAGGGTGGCGGGAGCGGAGAGGTTGTGAAAGACACCAAGCTTGATAGAGCGTGCCATGTCCCCGAGTTACTCGCCTCCACGGTCAGAGCAAAAGGTCTGAAGCGAGCGGTGGGACTGGCGTTCGGCCATGACCAGCCAAAGGCGGAGAGCGATGGTGGCGTTGCTATTCTGGCGCAAAATGTAGAACCAGCGCATGCACGTGAAGTCATCAGTCAACATCAGGACGTAGCGGCCGCGGTCCTCCTGAAACTCAACAGAGAGCGGACCCATGAGGTTGGAGTGGACAAGATCCAAGGGCCGACGAGCCCTGGAGACACACTTAGGGTAGGTGGACCGATGCATTTTGCCTTCAGCACAGGACAGGCAGTCGGCCATGGGCGGCGCCTCAAAGGACGTCGCATCAAGACCGAGAGCAGGTTGAGTGCGGATCAGCTTGTCGACAGCCCCCAGGTGTACATGACAGAGGCGTCGATGTAGGAGACGGTGGTGCTCAGGGGACAGAGCCCCAGCAACGAAGTCACGAGCAGTGGGAGAAAGAGGCAAGGGGGGGTACTGGCAGAGGACCCAAAGATGTGATAGAGATAATCGACGACTGTCTCACTGAGGACGGTCTCCTGGGTGTCGCACACAAAGATGCGAGCATCGGCAGCTATGTGCGTGACACCGAGGTCCATCTTGGTGCAAGCACGGACAGACAGCAGGCTGAGTTCCAGATCAAGGATAAAGAGGACATCGGAGATGTATACGGGACCAGCTGGCTCAGTGAACTGCACAACCCCAACACCCTGGACGGGAAGCTCATGGCCACCTGCAGTGCGGACAGAGCGAACAGCACCAACGGGATGCAAGATGACGAAGGCATCACGACGACACGTATGTGATGGGTGGCACCAGAGTCAACGACTCAGGTGGCATTCGTGACACGCGTACAAGGGGCAACGTGGCACTTCACGACTGAACAGGGCGCGGCAGCGGGACGCTCGGCGGGCGACACGGCAAGGCGAGAGGCGGAGCGCACATCAGACGTGTGCAGCCAAGACACATCATCAGGTCCGTCATGCGCACACGACTGGACATGGGAACCACCAAAGGCATCATCAGGCAACGAGACGGACAGTCCACAGGCTGTAGAACCCCCCGGCTCTGTCAACTCACTCGCACCTCCCTGAGATGAGCGCAAGGCGAGAATCTGGTGCAGCTCAGCGATTGACCTGTCTCGGTCGGCAAGCGCCTGGTCACAAGGGTCAGCTGTGGAGTCTGTTGTGGCGGCGGGCTGCTCTAAGACGGCTGCAGTTGTGGCGGCCGAGCGGGCGGTCGCGCCGAGCGTCAGGCACACGCGCGCCTCGTGTGCCTGCTACAGCCCGCGCGTGATCTTTGCCCAATCCAATGAGCGGCCCGTCAAGCGAGTGCAGTCGGGATAGGGATGGTCACCCCCGTAATTGAAGCACACCAACCGGTGGCCCGTTGTGCTCTCAGAGCCACTGCTGCCAGCG
The DNA here is from genome assembly GCA_023375785.1 of Penium margaritaceum. Classification (NCBI taxonomy): domain Eukaryota; kingdom Viridiplantae; phylum Streptophyta; class Zygnematophyceae; order Desmidiales; family Peniaceae; genus Penium; species Penium margaritaceum. Next base: position 93,785 of record SZWC01003189.1, read on the forward strand.
CTGCTGCCGTCGCTACTGATGTTGCTACTGCTGCCGTTGACGTTAGTCGGGCCGCTGCTGGTCCAACTATTGGAGCCACCGACTGATGATCTATGGCCCTTCTTCCCGTGAGCTGGTGCCGCTGTCGCTATAAGAAGCGGGGAAGAGGACACGACGGCAACTGCAGCTGAAGCGGTGCTGCCACGAGCGCAGTTCTTTGCGTCCATGGCGGCGACCTCGAGGAAGTAAAGGGTGGCCAAGCGCAGCAGGGTCCCGTCACTCCCCATATCTCGCAGCAGGGTCTAGTCGAAGTCGCTGAAGACGCACGCGTAGTCGGGGTGGATGCCATAGAGGATGATGTGGAGGGCGGGGCACTGCGCAGGGGCATCGTCTCCCAACTCCTCGTGTAGCTGGATCGCCCGGCGCCAGTAGTCAGCTACAGACTCCTGAGCAGTCTAGCAGAGGGAGTTGAAGTCGGCGAGGTGCTGGGATGTCAAGGCCAAGGTGGCGCCCTGGAAAAGGGTGACAGCCAGTGCCCACGTCGCGCAAGGGTCAGCTCCTGAGCCGGTTAGTGGGTCGCCAAGGAAACAAATGAAGTCCTACGTGAAGTCCGGGACGGCCTTCATCAGGCCAAAGGCGGCGCGGACCGCCATCTGTGTCGAGGCGGGGTCAGACGCCTCGTATGGGGTGAGGTAGTACCTGACCCCCTCGCTCATGGTCCACATGCGAAAGCGTGGCTCCCAGGACTTGTAGTCGTTCCCAGTCCGGAAGACGGGCAGGTCCGACTCAAACCACTTGGGTGGCTTGACCGTCGGCACAGCGAAGGCCGGAGCGTATACGGGACCGGGCACGGAGGAGGCAACCCCCTTGCCCAGGCGAGCCCGCAGAGCCAGCTCCTCAAAGCTCAGAGGACGACGAGATGAGCTCAGGCTGGCGTCGGCGCTGAAGCTAGTACCCTAGAGGGCGGCATTCACCTCACGCGTTCTGCGGCGTGCCTCCAAGCGGAGGAGGCGTGCTCACAGCAACTCCTCCTCACCCTCATTTCCAGAGTCGGAGAAGGTCTCGACTACTTCCTCAGCATTACCGCCATGAGCGAGGTGGCTCTCGCTCAGGTCTGCGGACTGGTGCTGCTGCTGGGCTAGTAAGTCCCTGACAAGGTCCTGTAGCTCAGCGACCTGCCTCGTCAAGCCCTGGCGGCTCTTCGCCTACAGGTCTGCCAGCGCGCGCACCCGGAGCGCCAAGGTCGTCGGACTGGGCGGCCGCTGCTGCTGCTGCTGCTGCGGCTGCTGCTACTGCCGCTGCTGCTGTTGCTGCTGCTGCTACCGCTACAGCTGTTGCTGCTGCTGCTGCAGCTACTGCTACTGCTGCTGCTGCTGTTGTTGTGGCTGTTGCTGCTGCTGTTGCTCCTGCTGCTGTCGCTGTCGTGATGCTGGCGGCGGTCGGCGTTGGCCGCTGACGGAGCTGTCCTCAGCAGTTGTAAGAGTGGCGGTGCTGTGGGGGGCTTGTTTCGGCATGAAGGCCTCCCTTTTTTTGTTTTTTTTTTCCTGGAAAACACTGATCACTTCGGTGCTAGTGGGTTACCCCCACCCGGGTTCTTCTCAAGGGCCTTACTCGTGGACTCCCCTTGTCCTTTATTTTGTTTGCCTGTCTGGCTTGACCCACGAGGCGAGTGGCGGGGAGAGGGAGGCTGGCTCCTCCCCCTCACGCGTAGTCGGTCGGAGGCCGGCGGGGGGCCGGCGTTTGGCTGGCACGCGCCGGCTCTTACGCCGGCGCTCGGCCGGCGCTCTCTCGTGCCCTCCGTCGACACGACAGACCACAGCGACGGGACCCCCCGGACATGATCCCTTACGTCGACAGCAGCAGCTACTGCGGCAAGTGCTGCTAAGGTTGCTGCAGCAACTACTGTTCTGGCTACTACGACTGCTGCGTCAGCTGCCGCTGCTATAGTTGCTGTTGTCGTCGCCGATGTTGCAGCTGCTCGCCGCCGGTTTTGCAGCTGCTCGCTGTCGTTGTAGCTGTCGTTGCTGCTGCGGCTCTTACTGCCACATCCACTACTCTCGCAGCCGCTGCTGGTGCTGCTGTCGCTGTAGCAGCTGTAATGCCGCTGCAGCGCTACTGTTACGCTACAGTTGTTGCTCGCGGCTGCTACACGCTGATTGTCGCTGCACGCTACCGTTGTTCGCAGCCGCCGCCGCAAGCTGCTGCTGCCAGTTAATACTCCTTCCTTTTTTTGGGGAGCAGCCAGACACGGCAGCTGCTGCCACCCGGTGTTGCCGCTGATACTCGGCGTGGCTGTTGTCGCTCAATCACTGCTGCAACTCCTCGTGCTACGGTGGTGGCGAGTGTGTGGTGACGTTGCTGTTGCGAACGTCAGCTGCGACAGGTCCCAGTATGTGGCAGCGGCGGTGACTCTCACTGTTGCTGCCGGTGCTGCGTCTCTACAGCGCAACTCAGCGAGAGAGGTCTCGCTGCTCTCATACCATGACAGAAAAATGGAATAGCCTAGGCAGTAGTTGGGGCAGCAGCGTTGTTGATGCAGCGTGCGGGCTTCCACGCTCGTTGCTTAAGTCAGCTGCCCCCTCAGTCTGCTGCTCTAGAGTCTAAGTCTGGAAGCTCTGGGTTTGTTACTCAGAAATGCGCGCGCCAGTGTTAGCGCCAGAAAGCAGCTGAAAACTGTAAGTAACTGATAAGGAACCAAGAATGAACAACAATGGGAGACCCCTCCAAGTTCTAGGCCCCCGGCAGCTCTGTAGAGCTTGTTACTCAGTTCAACAGCCAATCAGAAAATAGCTCAGTTCAGGCTGGCAGGTTTTCTCCGTGAGGCCTGCCAGGCAGCCGACAGCCCAAAACCCGGGCGTCGTTCGTTTTGCCTGAAAACTGGACCATACCATAATACCGCCGCTGCGAACGCAGCTGTGCGGTCAGAATCTGCTAGAAAAACAGTAACGAGGAGTTATGGCAGCCTAAACCCAGATAGTGCCCACAACGATTTATGCTACCAAACAGGGCCACGCAACATGCAACTGGGACCCTAGGAAATGCATGACGATGCAGACGCGATGGGACGCGCAGGACGCACGCAAGCAGCAACTGCGGTGTCAATGACCGCCGGCAGCACGACCGCCGAGGAGGCCTGCCGATGGAGCTGAGCGCGTCGCCGGAGAAAGGAGGCTCCAGCGAACTGTGAGAAGACCTCAGCGTGCGTCGGCTCCACCGGACGACACACCATCAGCGTCGAGTCTTGCCGTCAGTCATCTGCACGCCGATGTACACAAGCCGGGAGGACACAACAGAGCACAATGAGAGATGTGCAAAAAACCAACACTCCCCCATGACTCACAGGCGTAGTGCACATGGGCGGACAGGGACACGGTCAACATCCAGACTCCCCCAGGGCATGCAGAGACGCAGGCAGAGATCAAGAGAGAGTTACTCACGGACGTACACCGACGGAACTCACAGCCTTCTTGAACGAGTCGCGCTTCAGTGCCTTGGTCAGGAAGTCAGCCAACTGCCGTGCTGTCTCAACCCACACGATGCTGATGCTGCCGTCATGCAACAATGAACGCACATAGTGATACTCAACGTTGATGTGCTTTGTGCGTGTGTGATGCACGCCGTCATTGTCGGCGATGGCCATGGCACTCTCATTGTCACAATGCAACGTGATGGATGGGACAGACTGACGCAACTCGGACAACAGACGACGCAACCACACACTCTCACACGCGCCTGATCCAAGAGCCACGTACTCAGCCTCAGCAGTGCTGCGTGC
>SZWC01003189.1:99742-117091 GCA_023375785.1 Penium margaritaceum
AGGCGGGGAACGTGCCACAAGTTGCCACGAGCGGTGGCGTGCAGGATGACAAGACCAGACGGACGCAACGACACAGTGCCGACACCACGCGAGTGCACAACATCCATACTCATGCGGTCAAGGGCAGTCACGGACAGGAGGCTGAGCTCAAGACCAGGGACAAAGAGAACATCGGTCAGGAAGACGTCACCGGCTGGACCACGGAAGCGAACGACGCCAACACCACGGACAGGTAACACCTGTCCGGAGCCTGTCCGGACACCGGAGACATCGCCGACAGGACCAAGGATACTGAAGGCCTCGCGAGAGGCTGTCATGTGATGCGTGGCCCCGGAGTCGATGATCCAGGTCTCGGCAGGATCCTGGACAGGGGTCGCCAGATCACTCACGGTCACGTGGCAGCAAGCGAGGGACGCGGACGCGGTAGAAGGGGGCGCGAAGCGAGACTGCCAATCATCAAGCCATGCGATGTCGTCAAGAAGTGGGGTGGAGGAGACCACGGGAGACGACGAGATAGACGAAGAAAGAGGACACGACCGCAGCTCACTCTCAGTCATGCAAGGAGGATCCGGGGGGCAGTATGTGACGCAACTCGCACTTCCATGGGGAGGAGGGCGAGGTAGGCCAAGCTGGAGCGCGATGAACTGCTCCAGCTGGCGCTCACGGGAGGACGGCCCAGGGGTGTAGACGGAGTGAGGAGTGGCGGCGCCGGAACCTGGGTAGTAGGAGGACGGAGCCGGCGAAGGAAGCGGAGGCGCCGACGGCTGAGGGTAGTACTGCTGCGGGTAGTGCTGCTGCGGGGCGGCTGTCGGCGGGACAGCAGGAGCTGCCGAAGTGGTAGAGCTGCTAGACGAAGTCGGAGTGTCGGGACCAGTAGCAGCGACGGCAGCAGATGCGAGGCGGCGCTCGCGCTGACGGCGCATAGTGGCGATGACGCGCGCCTCATCCGTCGGGAGAGGGCACGTGTACCACCCGTGCCCGGGCTGACCACAGTTGTGGCAGACCGAGCCACTACCGCTGGACCCGGTCGACGAATGCTGCTGCTGCTGCTGCGGCGGACCCTTGCCTTTCTTGTTGCGGTTCTTCTTCTTCTTCCCCGAAGACGACGAGGTAGCTGTGGTAGGGGAGGAGACAGCCACGGAGGCAACGGCAGGGGAGGCGACGGTAGGGGAAGCAAGTGCCTCCGTGCGATGGAGCTGAGACTCCTGGTGAGCTTCCTCAATGCGGAGGAAGAGCTCGTATGCCCAGGGCATGAGAGTGCCCTGGGCCGCCATGGTGGAGAGGACGTCCTGGGGATAATGGACGAAGACGTCCGCGTACGCACTGGTGGCNTTCTTCCCCGAAGACGACGAGGTAGCTGTGGCAGGGGAGGAGACAGCCACGGAGGCAACGGCAGGGGAGGCGACGGCAGGGGAAGCAAGTGCCTCCGTGCGATGGAGCTGAGACTCCTGGTGAGCTTCCTCAATGCGGAAGAAGAGCTCGTATGCCCAGGGCATGAGAGTGCCCTGGGCCGCCATGGTGGAGAGGAAGTCCTGGGGATAATGGACGAAGACGTCCGCATACGCACTGGTGGCGCCGCGCTTGATGGTGAGGAGCGCGGACAGAGGGGGCGGAGCAGACTTGCCGAGACGACGAAGGATGTCCTCTGCCCGCTGCCAGTAGGCAGTGACCGTCTCGGTCTCCCCCATGTGCAGGGAGTTGAACTCCCGAAGCAGACGGCTGATCTCAACGTCGCTGGATAGGCGATGGGGCCTGGTGAGGACGTGCCATGCAACTGCAGGGTCTGGGATGTTGCCAGCGGTGAAGTCGCCGAGGAAGGGCTCCAGGGCAAGGCGGGAGGCGGGGGGTGCGACTGGGACAAGGGCGCGGACGGCGCGACCAGCGTCATACAGCTGATCGGCCTGGGTGGAGTCGTAAGGCAGGGTGTAGTAGGCCCACAGACCTTCACCCTACGCCCAGATCCGGAAGCTGAGCTCCCAGCTCCGGAACTGCTCGCCGCTCTGAAGCGGCGGTGGAGGTGTCTCAAAGTCCTTCTGCCTGCGGCCGGCACCCAAAGTGGGGCCAAGGACGGAGGTCACTGTCTGCCGTTGGCGTTGAGTCTGCTGCTGTGCCAGATAGTACGTGGCAGCGGACACAGCGGGGCTAGCATGCCCGGGGGGGATGAAGGACAGCGGCGCACTGGTGGCGCTGTGCGAAGCAACCGGTTGTAGCGCTGCAAGCTGCTGCGTCAAGGCGGCAAGCTGCTGCTGAAGAGCAGCGAGAGGGTCAGGGTGGCCGCCAACGTTGCCAGTGGGCTGCTGCTGCTCCTGCTGCTGCTGCAAAGGCGGTGGCTGCTACTGCTGTTGTAGCGGCGGTGTCTGCTGCTGCAGCGGCGGCGGCTGCTGCTGCTGCAGGGGCGGTGGCTGCTGTTGCTGCATCGGCGGTGGTTGCTGCTGCTGCTGCTGCAGGGGCGGCGGCTGCTGCTGCTGTAGTGGCGGTGGCTGCTGTTGCTGCTGCTGCAGCGGCGGTGGCAGTTGCTGCTGCTGCAGCGGCGGCGGATACTGCTGTTCCTGCAACGGCGGCGGTGGCTGTTGTTGCTGCAGCGGCGGTGGCTCCTGCTGCTGCAGCGGCGGCGGTTGCTGCTGCTGAAGCGGCGGCGGGTGCTGCTGCTGTTGCTGCAGCAGTCGCTGCAAGAAGGGAGGGGTAGGGGTCCCCCCACCAGAGGAGGACCCCTCATCGGGACTCCCTTCCATGACTAAGTGTCCCTTGTTTGCTCTTCTTTCCCCCTTTTCTTTTGTTGTTTTTTTTTGTTGATGACGTCAGCAGTGACGTCAGCAGTGACGTCAGCAGAGGGGTGTTGACGTCAGCAGCGGCGGACGTTGGGGCCGCGGCTGTTGTTGTTGCTCCTGATGCCGCTGTAGCCGCTTCCGCTGCCACTGCTGCTGTTGCTGCTACTGCGGTTGCTGCCGCTGCTACAGCTGCTGTTGCTGTTGCTGCTGCCGCTGCTGCTGCTGCCGCTGCTGCTACTGCCGCTGCTGCTGCTGCTGCTGCTGCTAGCTTGCTGCTGCTGCTGCTGCTGCTGCTGCCGCTGCTGCTGCTGCCGCTGCTGCTGCTGCTGCTTGCTTGCTGCTGCTGTTGTTGCTGTGGCTGTTGCAGTTGCAGTCGCAGCTGCTGTCGCTGCGAGCATCTGCGGCTGCCACGGCTGCTGCAGCTCGCCGCTGCGGCTGTGCGCTGCTGCCGCCCGCTGCTGCGGCTGCTGCGTGCTGCATCAGCTGCTCGCTGCTGCGGCGGGTGGCTGCAGCGAGCTGCGGGGGTGGGGGATTTTTTCTGTTGCCTTTTTTTTCTTCTTCTTTCCTTTTCTCTTTGTCAGCGGGCAGCAGCCCGCTGTCTACAGCGAGCAGCGGGCTGCTGCTCGCCTGGCAGCAGCGAGCTGCTGCTCGCTGGCAGCAGCGGGCTGCTGCTCGCTGCTCGCTCGCTGCGAGCAGCGAGCAGCAGCAGCCGCGGCTGGTAGCTGCTGCCGCTGGCTGCTGCTACGGCTCGCTGCAGCAGCTGCTGCAGCTCGCTGCTGCTGCTGCACGCTGCTGCAGCTGCTGCTGCTGCACGCTGCTGCAGCTGCTGCGTATTGTGGCTGCTGCCTGCTACCGCTGCCGCTGCTGCCTGCTGCCGCTGCCGCTGCCGCTGCTGCCTGCTGCCGCTGTAGGCTGCTGCTGCGAGCTGCTGCTGCGCGCAGCTGCTGCTGATGCACGCTGCTGCTGCTGCTACGCGCTGCTGCTGCCGCTGCCGCAAGCTGCTGTTGCTGCTGCCGCGAGCTGCTGCTGCTGCGTGCTGCTGCGAGCTGCTGCTGCCGCCTGCTGCTACTGGCAGTGCCAGTCACTGCACCTGGGTGACGTCGCCGCTTGCGTCGTCGCCCACAGACGTCAGACGCCGCCTGCCGCTCACCTCCTCGCGTCACGCGTGGGGGTGAGTGCTGCCGAAAAAATTTCGGCAGCATTTCCCCTGGCCCAGTGGCCGTGGGAAAAAGTCTGACGCCGCCACCAGGCGGTTCAATGCTGCCGGAAAAAATCTGGCAGCATTTCCCCTGCACTGGCGCGTATGGGGGTCCGCCGGCGTTGTCTGGCACCTGTTCGTCAGTCTTCTGCTGCTGCTGCTACGCTCTGGCTCTGATACCAAAATGGAATAGCCTAAGCAGCAGTTGGGGCAGCAGCGTTGTTGATGCAGCGTGCGGGCTTCCACGCTCGTTGCTTAAGTCAGCTGCCCCCTCAGTCTGCTGCTCTAGAGTCTAAGTCTGGAAGCTCTGGGTTTGTTACTCAGAAATGCGCGCGCCAGTGTTAGCGCCAGAAAGCAGCTGAAAACTGTAAGTAACTGATTAGGAACCAAGAATGAACAACAATGGGAGACCCCTCCAAGTTCTAGGCCCCCCGCAGCTCTGTAGAGCTTGTTACTCAGTTCAACAGCCAATCAGAAGATAGCTCAGTTCAGGCTGGCAGGTTTTCTCGGTGAGGCCTGCCAGGCAGCCGACAGCCCAAAACCCGGGCGTCGTCCGTTTTGCCTGAAAACTGGACCATACCATAACACCGACGCTGCGAACGCAGCCGTGTGGTCAGAATCTGCTAGAAAAACAGTAACGAGGAGTTATGGCAGCCTAAACCCAGATAGTGCCCACAACGGTTTATGCTGCCAAACAGGGCCACGCAACATGCAACTGGGACCCTAGGCAGTGCATGACGATGCAGACGCGATGGGACGCGCTGGACGCACGCAAGCAGCAACTGCGGTGTCAATGACCGCCGGCAGCACGACCGCCGAGGCCTGCCGATGGAGCTGAGTGCGTCGCCGGAGAGAGGAGGCTCCAGCGAACTGCGAGAAGACCTCAGCGTGCGTCGGCTCCACCGGACGACACACCATCAGCGTCGAGTCTCGCCGTCAGTCATCTGCACGCCGATGTACACAAGCCGGGAGGACACAACAGAGCACAATGAGAGATGTGCAAAAAACCAACAGAATGCGTACAAGCAGGTGTTAGGTAACAGGGCAGAAATCAACTGCAAGGGTCTAACTAGCACGACGCATCAACGTGTCCGGCTACAAGAAAATGTGCATAGAGAGGTAACAACTGAGGCCTAGACAACCTCAATAGTGTCTCTGACCTAGTGGGTGCACACACATGCGGCGTACATGGGCGCACAATTTCTAGAAGGTCAAAACATTGACAAAAACACAGTGTTGGGCATAACTCCATGCAGACATGTCAGAACGATGAGCCGTTTGTTCCAGAACGGTCGCATGAACAGGAGCTATATCCTGATAGGCTGCACGCCTATGTTCTTTCCCACAGCATGAATCTAAATAAGGAAAAAGTTCTTCTGGTTGCCCGTCCGGCCGCCGGTCTTTTGCCACCGTAGCCATGTCAGGGATCTGCACGTGAATGGACATGATCCGAGGGGTCATTGTAAGCCATGTACAACACACACAACAACACATCGGCGCGCCTCATCAACACTCACGCCGCTGGCGGTCAATGCCTGTGCAGATACTACCTACATGCATCTTGCCCCAGAGCTAATTGCACGGTTGTACTTGTGGCATCATGTTCTGCTTAGGGTCCGAGTTTCAGATTATTCGGGCACCGTTGTCCCCGGGGTCATTCTAGCCTAGACGATGCCTGGGTTTAGGCAGCCACAGTGCCTTGCTGCCGTTTTTCTAGACGATTCTGACCACGCGACAGTGTGGATATTTAGGTATGGTCCAGTTTTCAGAAAAAACGGACAACGCCCGGGTTTGGGGCTGTCGACTACCTTGCAGGGCTCACCAAGAAAAATCAGCCTGCCAGGAAAACAGAGATTTCCCTAATTGGTTGGTAACCTGAGTAACAAGCCCTACACAGCTGAGCTAGGCCTAGTTATGTGAGGGGTCTCTCAGTTACTTTCATTCTCAGTTCTGTGTGCGTTTCTGGCACTAACTCCTCAACGCTCAGTGTTCTCTCACAAGTCTCACGGTAGCTAGAGGGGGCAGCAGTGCAAAGCAACAACCGTGGGGCCATGCCTACTCCAACCACACTGCAGCCCCAACAAGCCGCTCTAGGATGTTTCCAGCTACAAGCACACAACATAAATACTTGTCGCGGTGCGCTGCGGGTGCCGTACGCGGCAATGTCAGTTTGCCTTAAAAACCAACCCAAGACCACTGTTTTGGCCGTAACACCGCGCACAGGCATCCAAACGCAACAGCGCCTGAATCTAAAGATGCAGAAACTTGAGTTGGATGCTACGACTGGTCACGCGCACAAGTCCGGCATCGATCGGTGGACATACAATGCAAAACATACAAATCAGGCTCAAGAGCCGGTCCACCAAGGAAACTCTATGGACTGCAAAAAAAAATGCACAGCAAGCACCCGGGTCGTAGTGGCAACTGTCTGGCAGCTGCTGGTGGATGGAGCCACCGATGCGTCGCTGCTCTCGCACCATCTCGGTCTACATCAATGATGTGGCGAGCATGGACACAGCCGCAGAAGGTCACAGGAAGCCGTACAAACAGACGGAATGACTCGCATCACAACAATCTCATGCTCAATTTCAACAATCTCATGTTGACCGTGCAGCATGTTTTGGATGGAGGATAATCAGGTTACACTTTGCCACTGGGGCATCTCAGCCATCTCGCTACAGGCAAGAGCTTGATGTTTGTCAGTGGCTTTGCCCAAGTTTACCCTCCACTGCCACTTTGTCTTGTTTAGAAACAAAAACAAAAACAGAAACAGTCCTCATATTTTCCCCCAACTCATTCAAGCACCATTGTTCCTTTGCATTGATTAAGAGCAACCCATGTATTTGAGGAATGGGAAGAAATATCTGTTGGCGAGCAACATTGACATCAACCATTGACTAGAACCTGCCATATGTACACAGAAAAATGTCCTCTCCCCCCCCCCNCATGCGGTCCTCGCCCCCGAGAGACGCAATCAGACGGTGGATGGCGCTCACGTTATTCTCGCCAAGGAGGAGCTGGAGGAGGATGATGCCAAAGGCGTAGACGTCCGCGAGGGGGGAGATCTCAAACGTGGTCATGTTCTCCGGGTCGATGAACCCCGCCGTGCCAGACACCGTGAACGTGACATTGTCTGCACCCTCATCGATGAGCCGAGCGAGCCCCACGTCCCCGAGCTTGCTTGAGAGGCATGCGTCGAGCAGCACGTTGCCCGGCTTGAGGTCGCGGTGCACGATGGGCACGTCAAGGCCTCCGTGGAGGTACGCCAGGGCGGACGCCACCTCCGCTCCGATGCGAACCCGCGCCTTCCAGGGGAGCTGGGAGTGGCCAGCCGCCTCGCGCTTCCTCCGGTTGAGATAGTCCTCCAGACTGCCGCCCGAGAGGTACTCGTAGACGAGACAGTGCGTGTCCGGGCAGTGGCCGATGAGGCGCACGACATTGGCGTGGTGGATGCAGCTCAGCACTTGAACCTCCGTCGCGTATTGCTCAAACTTGTGCAGCCCGTCACCCTCTAGCCGCTTCACTGCCACATCCTGGCCATTAATTTTCCCGCGGAATACCTGTCAGCGTATGCAAAAGACAGAAAAAGATCGGTTACTGAGGACACTAGCATTCTCCTTGTTGGGATTGCACCCTGCGTAAACGCAGCAAAGCCTCACAAAGGGGAATGGTAGCTGTCTTTCTTGAGCAAGAAGATCCACAAGCTGAAGCAACCACCTTGGAGGGAACCCCCAATGCCGTAAAGAAATGAATAAACAAGGTGCAGGCTTGACAGCAGGGTGCAGCGTAGTGAGTAAAGCAATGCAAAACAAAGACTTGCATATTCCAGCCTTACCGTGCCAAACATGCCCTTGCCGAGCATGTGGGTCTCGTCCCATCCTCCGGTGGCCACCTCCAGCTCCTGAGGCGTGAACTTGAGGCACGTGCCGGTGCCAGCACCCGAGCTAGCCTCGTGCGTAGAGCAGAGAGATGGTGCGGAGCGGTTGCGAAGCAGAGCATTGATGCGCAGCGCACCAGCCTGCTGCTTCCGATCTGCTGCCATGGAGTTCCGCTGGGTGAGGGGGGAGGAAGTGGAGGAGCTCGTGGGGGAACCAAAGAGCGAAGAAGCAGGCGATGACTCTCGGCTTCTGTTAAGATTGAAGACAAACCCTTCTCCATCATCGTCATCGTCATCATCGCTGTCAGCCTCCTCCTTGCCCGGCCCACCGTCCGAATTGCTTTTGGACACCCTCACAGTGTCGCCTTGCGATGCCGCTGCCCGCAGCGGAGCAGAGCCTCTGTGGCGTTGCAGGTGCGCAGTGGTCGAGAAATGGCCCATGTCTCCGTCGGACTGAGATTTGGTCATGCTGGAGCGTGCGTGGGTGTGGGAGGGAGTGGTGGGGAGGAGCTTGGCGGACGAGGCACGGCCAATGCTATGTGAGGAGGAGTCCGCTGGGATGTTGCTCTTTGTCCTGTCGGTCTTTGAGGTTTTGGTGCGCACGACGCCTCCCGAGGGGGGGATCGGAGGTGGAGGCGTGGGCGGGGGAGGCAGGGTTGCCGGGGGAAGGGGAGGAGCCGACCGGCGCATCGCAGAAGAGGGCACATCTGGGAAGAGGCCATCAGGCAAGACTTGGGATGGCATGAAGCGGCCGGAGGTTGATCGGAGGGCGCAGGTGTGGAAGGAGGGGGAGGAGGAGGAGGAGGAGGAGGAGTTGGCGATGTCAGCAGTGCCTGTGGAAGAAGTTGCAGCAGTCAGGGGAAGAGGCATCGCAGCTGCATCCAGAGGCAGGGAGGGAGTGGCGATGGAGACAGCGCAGCGAGGCGAGGGTTTAGAGGCAGGGCAGACCTGCGAGGGGGAGGTGCAGGAGGCCACAGAGTCAGCACCGAGAGCAGTCGCCGCACTCCTGAAGGCCACAGTCTGAAGAGGCTCCGGAGGGCTCAAAGACCTGCGTGCTGCGAGTGCGGCGGTCACGCGCTCTTGCTGATGCCCATGCTGCTGCTGCTGCTGCTTATGCTGATGCTGGTGCTTGAGCTCCTGACCCTTCACGTGGTCATGGACATGCCCAAGCCCATGCCTATGCCCATGCCCATCTCCATGCCCATGCCCATGCCCATGCCCATGCCCGTGCTCGTGCCCGTGCCCATGCCCATGCCCATGCCCCTGCCCATGCCCGTGCCCATGCTCGTGTCCGTGCCCGTGCCCATGCCCATGCCCCTGCCCATGCCCGTGCCTGTGCCTTTGCCCGTGACCGTGTTCATGCTCGTTGCCACGGGCCGTCTCCTTGCCATGGTGCTGCGGATGGCTGTTGTGACTCGCCGATTTCACTTGCCTTTCGATGGATTCTTTGATCTGGCTGTGGCCATGCTCATGGTCATCGTGGCCGTGGCTGAGGCCGTGGTCATGGCTGCGGCTGTGACTGTGGCTGTGGCTGCGGCCGTGGCTGTGGCTGTGGCTGTTGCTGTGGTTGTCCTTGTGGCCATGGTCATGGCTGCGGCTGTGACTGTGGCTGTGGCTGCGGCTGTGGCTGTGGATGTCCTTGTGGCCATGGTCATGCCCTTGGCTGTGATAGCTGGCTGACTTGTATTCTCCTTGTGCAGACGCCGAGCCGCCGCTCGGGCGCGCTTTCGCCGACGGGTACACCACCGCATGCACCCGCCCCAGCTCGTAGGGCCCCGAGGTGGCGTCATCATGAGTAACGTCGCAGCCATGGCCTGCCAGACCATGTGCTGCCCACGGTCGGCCGCCATCCCCACACGGTGTGGGAACGGGGACGGGGATGGGAGAGGAGGTCGGAGGGAAGGTGCTGCACGATGGGATAGGAGGAGTGAGCGCCGCTTCCGGAAGGCAAGCGCCGGGCGTCGTCGGCGGCGGCGGTGGCTGGAGAGTTGGAAACTTCTCGGAAGGGGAGGTGCAGCAGGAGCTGGGCGGCGGCTCGAGGGTGGAGTAGGCTTCAAGTGGCGCCTCGAGACGCGGATGTACCTGACGGCGCGGCTCCATAGCGGTCAAGACAGGCGACTCCCCCAACCGCGAGGACGTTGCAGAGGGCAGCGCCGGCATGACCTGAGAAGGCTCGATGCGGCTCGGGCAGGAGGACGACGAGGGAAGCGGTGCATGCGATTGCGCGTGCGCATGAGCGGCAAACGGAGGACCCGCGGCGGCGACGCGGGATTCGGGAGGGCCAGCGTCTGCCGCGACGCCCCGGCGCAGCGCGGGCATTGCAAGGGAGAGGTCGACGTCGTCGGCGCCGTGGCGGATGGTGAACAACGCGGCTGCGGCGGCGGCAGCGCCGGCGGAGGCGGCCGCGGCGCACGTTTGATGTCTGTGGCGCCTCTCCAGCGGCATGTCCATGTTCAGCGTCGCCATTGCACTCCACAGGGCTGGAAACCGAAGAGCACGGCGACTAAGGAGGACAAAGGACACTAGGGAGGACTCCCCTCGCGGCTCGTGAAGACAGTCCTTCGGGTCACCGGCAAGTCTCTCAGCGACAAGTCAACGGATTGGCCGAGAGCGGGCGTAGGACACAATTAATGGCCAGTGGTAGGGGCGGACAGCGGGATTGTGCTGGCAGAAGTTCACACCGGCAACCTTCAGAGATAATTTAGAAGCGAGGCAGTGACCCACCGTGGTTCCACCTCGAATTGAAAAGACGTTGCTGTGATGAAACACGTTGGAACTGCAGTGAAGAGCCGCTACTACTGTTGCTGCCGATGGGATGGGCCTGGACGAGTGGAGCTCTCGGTTACAACTGTTTGGAATGGTGGAGGACGGGAAGAAGTACCCATTCGAAGGCTTCGCAGTGAAGGCATCATGGCTTTCTTCGACGGTTTGGGGCACCTGATGGATTTGGGCGACATTGTCGTCGCGCCGCGTCCCCTTGTCCGTGTCGCGGCGTTACTAAAGAGAGGAGCTTTGGCAAGCAGTGGATCGTGCTGGATTCAGTGGTCGTCTGCGCAATTCCAGCCGTCACTAGCGACTGTGGGGCTCTCGAACCTCGAAGCTCGCTATGAGCGATGCCACGTGATCTCACCCTGTGGTCGTCTAGCTCAACCCGTTGCCTGTGGACTGGAAGTGACGCCGCATCTCCTTCGATCGTCCGACGTTTTCTTGGTCCCTCTGCCCCACATGATGTGGAAGGTCTTTGAATGCTGCACGCGATGCGTGCCGTCGCCGATCTTTCGTCTCGGAATCTGTCCAAAGTTGCCGGAGAGAGAATGCCGCCATTGGTCGGTGAGTTGTCCCAATCCAATCAACAACTTGCGAGCAAGAAAAAGATGCAGGAATGAAGACTGGTTTCGGGATCGCGATGGGCGAAAGGCGCTTCGTTCAGCTCCGCATAGTCGAGTCGCGGCAAGATCGAGCGTGTTGACATTCAATGAGACAACTGGCTATAAGAAAGATCCATTTCACTACTTTTTGTTCCAGAAAAAGTAGCACAATTGTGCTTGTGTAGCACAATTTCTTCCTCGTGGTGCTGCGTCAAATGTCGCACTTCAACGACACAGACCCAGAGAGAATTCTGCACAACCTCATCGGTCGCTTGTAATCGCTCGTGGTCTATGTGATCTCGAACGTCATCTGGGTAGGTCTTGCGGGAGGCGACTAAAGGCCGATATTTGGGTCCATTTTCAGACTGTCGAATCGAGCCCGTCGGTGGACTTGGAATGTTAAAGGAAAAGGAACGTGAATGAGGTGGCCGGAGTACTCCCAACCAATCCCCAGCCGTACGAGTCTTCAAAAGGCTCCTGTTTCGCTGTGTTTGCAGGTCTCAGATTCGAGGGGAATGTCGAACGCGACCTTCTCTGAAGCAAGAAAGGGGCTGTGGTTTCAACTAGAGAAACGCTGGTGCTGACGTGCATCGGCTTTGCAGTACTCATTCGAGGCTGCATTGGTTGCCGCTTTCAAAATAGTTTCGAGTTTGCACTCTTGTTGTTTCGAAGTACCATGTATTGGATCATTTGATTGAGCGTCCTTTCGGCAGTGAAGAGGGGCACGGGTACAACAACTATTTGTGATCCCCGATCGTCTCGGCTTAAACCTCCCGAGCGACAGCGCATGCAGAGTTATCGTCCAAATGCTAAACAACAGCCACGAATTCGTGAGGCAAGCAAACCTCAAATGAACAATAACTTATGCATATTCGAAGACGAGAGGGGTGGTCTTTGGCGAGCGAGGGCGCCTGCTTCCTGAGAAAGCACAGTCAAACCCATTCGTATGATAGGTCATCGCTGGTTTAGCCGAATACCAGAATCACGTACACTTTGTCGACTCTGGGCTAGCAGAGGACAGATAGTATCCATGCCCACACAGCTTATGACCGCAATCGGGATACCAGTACGCTAACATCTCCGAAGGGATCCTCAACGTAAGAAAAAAAATCTTCATCAAGCTCCGGCAGCCCCTATTTTCGCTCAAGTAAATATTCACCATCAGAAGTTTTATTGACTACATCGAGTAGCAGCAAAAGTTTGACATCCAGGCCGCGGCTGGGTCGACGTGAATAGGAGGTTTTTGCTTTTCACCCCTCGCAGTAGTCCGGGGTGCGAATTGTCTTCCGGACTCGTCATGTGTTTCTCCTCTTGTGCACCCCGCGTGTTCTCGGACAACTTTTCATAAAGTCAAGTCCAATCCAGTCCACTTCTAGGTTTGCTTCATCCTCGGGTTGGGCGGTCTCGCGGACCGGTGACCTACCTCGGGTAACGTACTGCGTCTTAAGGACGTGGACTTGACAAATGGCGTGAAACAGATAATTTGAGCTACTTGCGCGGGGTGGAGGATCGAATCGGTCCGCGGAAGGAACATTCGACATAACCCTAGAGTTGAGCCGATGGATTCAAGCATGTCCACCAAAGTAGAGGGGTGAAAAGGCTTTTCACGCCCACCCAGCCGCGGCCCCATTTTAACGACTACTTCTATCAAGTTGCATGCTGGAATTGAAGTACCCCGCCCGATTCATGCAAGCTGGCATGAAAAAAAGATGGCCTCTTCGTTTGCCTACGCGATCGTAACAAATCTTTAGAGACATCTACTACAGTGGTCGGACTGGAATAGGAACTTTCCACCTCGTCATTGGTCCACCCCAGAAATGCTGAGGCTGGAAACGTGCAGCGAAGAAAAATTCTTCGCCGCGAGCCCCGATTAGGCCAATTTGGCTGGATGCGAATTCAATTCCCACCAAAGATCGATTAGGCAGCAGATTTGTTACGTGTATCGATGGTTTTGAGGTTTGAATTTAACTTCACATTTTAAGAGAAAGTGGCCTTACTCGATCACCGACGAAGTTTCGACGTCGTTGTCCTGGGATCTAGCTCAGCCCCTGGACGGCCAAGGTCGACGAAACTCGAACGCCCGCTCGAGATGGACGGCTCCCAACCCATTTCCCGTCCGCAAGCCTTTAATAGGCCAGCGATCTGCAATGGAGAAACAAAGCAACCGGTTTAGACTTTTTGGGTTACGAAGTAACCGTATTACGATCTCTTCGCTGGTCAAATAAATTATTTTTCCGCATTTATCTCTGCGCCGACAATCACGCAGCCTTTGCTTCAGAATTCAATATTGTTTCCGCTCTCTTTGTCGCTCCTCGGACTTCGAGCTTAGCGAGGCATCGAACACAAACGGCTGTTTGTCCACGTCCAAACACGGGTTTTTCGTGTAAGAAGAAACCGGACAGAATGGAATCAAACAACCAAAGCGATTCAGCCACATAATGGACAGTACGCTTTGTGTAGCAAACAGGACAGGAAGTACGCTTTCTAAGTCGCCCCCATTCTCGCTCGACCGTGTTTGAGACGCCCCCATTCTCAGAAAAATTACGGTCGCCCTCATTTCGAAAAGCAATCATCAGGTCGCCCCCACTTTTGGTACTTCGGAGAATTATGGCTACGATGCCCAGTACCGATGAAAAATTATCGACATCTTGCCCCCACTTTAAAAACTGGGGGCAAGATAACGAAAATACCGTACTGGGTGGCATATTCATCCTAATTAATTATTTTTTTCTCCCATGCGTCACTTAAAAATTTTTGTGTCATTTGGGCGAGTCACTTGTGAAATTACTGGCTAGGCTCATATTATCCGTCTATACTGGCACCATGTTTTGCCTCATGAACCGTCCTTGCCCTCGTTCACAAAAAACATGCACTAGGTGCAAAAAAAAAAAAACCGAGAAGCATACAAGCTTGGACGAGCACACAGTACGTAAGAAAATTACTTTTACATGCGCTACACTCACACCAGACAAATCACGTCCTCTGCCTCGTGCTCCACCTACTCTTCGAACAGCATGTTGTTGGGGTCTAGTGCTTCTTCCACCGCACCTTCGCGGAAGCCACTATCCATGCAACGGCCGAAGCCACAGGCATACCACGCATGCCTAACAAGTTCCGAGTTGTTCTTCACCTTGAGCCACGAATGCAGCACCCATGTCAATCCTAGGTTACGCATCTTGGCAAGGCCTAGGTCCGCCTTGCTGTTACCCGCGTTGAGGCTTTCGCAGACTTCGTTTGCGTGCCACTCGTTGTAGGAGCTTTCGATGGCGGCTTTCAATGGCCATTGGAGCCCGACATCGGCTCGCTGCGCCTTGGATGTGGAGCCATCCGGAATGAAGAGCAGCCGCACGTAGGAGTAGTGCGTCTTGAGGAAATCGCGGAATTCTGCGCTTGTGTGCCGACGCCATGCATCGAGCAGAAGAATGACCTTCTGTCTGCTGGCGACCTTCCCTTGACGCTCACACTCGAGCTTTTACCACGGGTGCAAGACGTTCGTCACCCACTCGCGCGTTGTCTTAGCGTTGGCCTAGTGATTCGCCGTCTGGTTGAGGTCGAAGCAATGCTCGTCCTTGGCCCGTCGCGCGTCTGCGTTGTCGGGTTGACAGCGCTTTGTCTTCCCGGCATAGATGATCTGAAGTGGCAGCATGTCACCTGCCATGGTGGAGGTGACGTGTGCTATCACTTGACGCTTGTCGTCGAGGGCCGCAATTGCAACTTCCTTCGAACCCGCGGGTGCGTAGATACGGTCGCCTCCAAGCAACAACAACATGAGTGAGAAGTGGCCCGTCTTGGACTGCACATGCATGTGACTTGCAAGAACTGAACTCCACTCCAACTCACCTGTCGGGACGATGCTGATGCCGGTGTGATCCGCGTTGACCACGAACGCAGGGTCCACCTGGCTCATCACCATCAAAGCCACGACACGTTTATGCATGGCGAGCACGGCTTCCTCCCACTTCTACGGCAACTTCTGCGCCATAGTCGTACCGCAGCGGTACGTCCAACGCATGCGCTCACGAACGAATGCGCGGATCCATGAGCGCAAAAAATGCATGGACCCTCCATTAGATGGCAGCTCCTCTGGGTAATGCCCCTTTGTAAGTGCATGGAGGACGCTATAGATGTTGGCGGAATTGATGATGAAGCCGGCGGTGCGCACCTTAGAGACGGTAGAAATGAGGATTTCTTCGAATGCCGGATGAAAGTAAAGGAACGAACTTCAACCACAGTAGCCATGGGTTCGTTTAGTAGTGGCGCCTTGAATCTTCACTTCTTCGGTGTGACTGAGAAAGCACATGAACTTCAGGAGCAGGATAAGGCTGCGCGGCTTGTACCAACCTTGTATGCTGGATGGCGAGAGTTGGTCGTAGATGCAACGGCTGCCGGTCTCCCTGTACAGGTTACGTAGGATCTTCACGTCTTGGTAGGCGTTCTTTCCGACGACCATTGCTCCATGAATTCGAGGGAGATGTCCGTCTCCCAACCAATTGACGTAGTACCCCCGCTTTCCGGGAGCGATGTTGTCAGCCGCAGCCTCGGCGCCGTCTTCCGGAGGAGGCACAGGTGGGGCTTGCGGTAGGCGATCATTGTTGCAATCCTTCGGGTTCTCCGGGACAACATCCACCTCCATTGTTGGAGTCATGACGCCGGGAGGATTCTTCGACGGACGACCCACGGGATGCTTCTTTGGCAGCTTGCATGGTGTGGGGTGTGCGATGCGATGGAGGTCAAACTGACGCTTATGTTTTGCGGCAGCTTTTTCAGGGGTAAGGCGCTTGAGGCCGAACTACATGAGAGTCTTCATGGTGGCGGGTGTACTGGAAGTGGCACGTGTACTGGAAGTGACATGAAAGTGAAGAGCGGGCGCGTTTTCTCCTTGGCGGCGACTCGAGTTGAGCAGTCGGGTACGCGATTACTCTGCTCTTTATTGCCCCGTGTTGCACCCATCCGCGCATGCCCCATCGTGCCGACATCGAACGGCAGCCCGCAAACCGACATTCGAATGCTCGAACGACCTCGATGCATCGACCAGAGGCCACGCAAACAAATGCGAGCACGCATGTACAAACAATGAGCGAATATGAATTTTTGCAGTTACCCGGTAGACCTCTTTGGGCGACCACCTCAAAAAATCCTAACGGGTTAAATATATGAGAATGTAAGGAACCCGAAAAAAAAAGAAAAAAAAGGGATGAATACAATATCAACTACGGTACTTTGTATCGCACTTTGCTGAAAATCAGTTTCAATAAAAACATACTATACATCATTCCGGACACCAAGTCCGCCGTGTCCGCCGTCCAGACTTGCTCGCATCCTTGCAATCGACTTTTAAATGTGACAGGTTAGACATTGTATATACATATCGTATAACCTCATAGGGCATCTCTAAAGGCGGAGGAAACATTGACCATACTAAGACATAGAGCTTCCTTTACCTTTCCTAGCAAGAACTCAGAAGATACCGCGATGGACGTACGAGCATGGACAGCAAAAGCTCCCCATGCTCGTACGTCCATTGCGCTGTTTCGCGGATTCACTATCAAACACTTCTCGGAAAGACATAGGTTCGAGGTCTTTTAGGGACGCCTACGTATAAAAGTCTGATCGTCGATGACGCAAACTAAAAAGGAACGCTTCAACCTGATCGCAAAAAGAAAGAACATTTAAGTCAGTTAGATGAACAGTCCCCGAGTGAAATATCGGCATTAGGTTACAAAAAAACTAAACATTGCGACGCGAGAGATGGTATTATTTTTTCAATATGTTCATGTGGATCGGACCTCCGTGATACATCGCACGAGAACACGAGCAAACTACATATTGATCACGTTCGGCCGAACTATGTCGGACGACACCTAAGAACAAGTACAGTTATGTACAGACCACCACCTCTGATAACTGAAACATAAATCTCAATGTCGAGCCAAGAATACAGAAATGTCACCAAACAATGCACCCATGCATATATATATGTATATGTATATGTATATGTATATGTATATGTATATGTATATGTAAATGTATATGTATATGTATATCTATATGTATATGTATATGTAGATGTAGATGTATATGTATATGTATATGTAGATGTATATGTATATGTATATGTATATGTATGTGTATGTGTAT
>SZWC01003189.1:117293-132293 GCA_023375785.1 Penium margaritaceum
TGCACCCATGCATATATATATGTATATGTATATGTATATGTATATGTATATGTATATGTATATGTATATGTATATGTATATGTATATGTATATGTATATTTATATGTATATGTATATGTATATGTATGTGTATGTGTATTTGTATATATATGCATATGTACATGTCTATGCACGTGCGAACGATGATGCCTCGTTCGTTGGGTGGGGATGGGGCTGGGGGGGTGTGTCTTGTTGTCCGGTGATGCCGCACGTCCGAGCGATGACGTCCCCGCCGGCCTCCGCCGACATGGACGTCCCTAAACCCAAACCCTCAACGTTTCGTTGATAAAATGGGGGCAACATAGTTATTAATCTCCAAATGGGGGCAAGCTTGGAAACTAATGAAAAAATGGGGGCGACGTAGCGAGTTGTTTTCGAAATGGGGGCGACCTAGCCATTTTTCTTAGAGTGGGGGCATCTCAGACATGGTGTCCAAAAATGGGGGCGACGTGGGAATGAGCCGTAGGAAGCTTGGCCAAGCTTCTCGTCAAGTCAAGTCAGTTGCTTGGCTTGAGTAGCCAAACAACTGATCCTGGAAACGAATCGTGAGGAGAAAAAACAATTTGCGGTAGATTAACGCAAAAGAAACATATAAAAACTATTAGATAATGAAAATTTACTCAATTAAGCTCAAATACATGAATTTTTCATATAGAAATCCCACATTTTCTTCTTTTCTTAGAAAGCATTCATCATTACCAAAAATTGCATGAAAACATATTAATTAATGCGCATTCTTTTCTAGAAAAAACACTCATGTTTTCACATCTCTACTGCTAAAAAATACAGAACACACATAGTAGAATTGTTTTAACCACATAGAAGATCTCTGTATTCTTCGTAGTTTTAGTAGGAATTGATGTGGTTCTTGCATCTTCTCACCTTCTTTAAAATCATAATATTTTTCTCTTCAATTAAATTTTTAGTGCTGAATGAATGATAATTCTACGTCCTTACTATACATGCTTTGCGTGCAGCACCCGTATCTTGTTTTGCTTGTATGTGCTTTTGCCGTAAGAAAATCGTGATTGGTGGATGGGTTATTTTTCTGACATATCCACCAATCGAGATGCAACAATTTGTAGGACTGTATGCCTCCCCACGTACGCAGACGCCTTGCCAATTTTGGCCTAGAAAAAACAAATGACGGACAACGACCTAGATGTCCGGACAAACCCTCGATAGTACGGAATGACCATTCTAACGCCAGGACACAAGGGTAAGGATAATAAGTTGGGTTGGGTCCAATCTTGATTTCGCTCTGTCCTCTTTGACGGAACTGGTCATCATGGTAAACTCTTGAGACCTGTGAACCCGGCTTCAAACGGGGTAAAAATGTAAAAGAAAGAAAACAAATTCAACCACCGTCATAGTAGATGGTGAATAAATTAAGTTCTACCTCTGATTACGTCATCTTTTTTTTTTTATAATATAGTGAAGCATTCAAAATTCATCCAAATTTGTCAAAGGTATTTGTTTTTGTGAAGTTCATCAAAGACGTGTGAAACTAACATGTTCACAATACAAGAACAATCTCATTGAAATAAGTTTATCATCACGTAAAACCACATTCATAAAAAAAACGAGGGGAAATTCTTTTTGAGGTTCTTCTTTAATATGTTTGTGAATTGTTATACACTATAATGTATCATCAATCATATTCTTTTGGTTTTTGGTTGTGGGTTTTTAACCTTTACATTGACACAAGCTGGAATAATTCCATCATAGCTTGAGGTAATTTAGGAAGAGTTCGCCCAAACCATGCACAATGTTTAAGAGCACGCATGGGCAAACAAAAAAAAAGTTTGAACAAATGCGGGTGAAATTTCGGCACTCCAGTTACAACCAGTTTTCCCTTCCATCGACGAGGTACAATCTCATGGAAAACCTTCCATTATGTGCTCCGGATTGCAGGTACTCATTTAGCCACTCAAGAGATGCTAATTTGAATACTTTTGATCTGTTTCTATGTAACCATATGCACACTTTGCGTGCAACATCTGCCTCTTGTTTTTTGTGACGAATGTCATAGTTTCGCTATGTTAGTTAGCGCCTAAGGAATGCACAATGTGACTTCCTCAGCAACCCAATAACTGGTACACTGAACGGAGCGTAGATGGCGAACAGGTAAAAGTTGTGAGGCAAAACACGATATAGAATTTGTGACACTCGAGGAATTAATTATAAGCGGTAAGTGTTCTTCAAGGACAAGTGTCAAAATGTTTGAATATAGATAAAAAAGTGTCCAATTACAAATGAGGTATAGTCAAAGTCGTTGCGTCGGTTGTTGAGCGACGCATGCAGAGTCGCATCATGAGTGGTCGGATTCGAGAAGGTCAACCCGTTGGTTTTTTGTGCATCCTCATTGTGCTCTGTTGTGTCCTCCTGGCTTGTGAACATCGGCGTGCAGATGACTGACGACGTGATTTGATGCTACTGAAGTGTCGTCCGGTGGAGCCGATGCACACTGACGCCTACTCGCAGTTCACTGGAACCTCCTCTCCACGAGGACGTACTCAGCTCCATTGGCGGGCCTCCTCGGTGGTCATGCCGCTGGCGGTCACTGCCAACGCAAATGCTGTCTGCATGCGTCAGGCGCTGGATCTAATTGTATCGTTGCGTCTGTAGTGTCATGCTCTCCCTAGGGTCCGTGTATTGGGTTGTGTGGCACTGTTTGGCATCATGGACCATCGTAGGCACTCCTTGGATTCAGGCAGCCATAACTCGTTGATGCTATTTTTCTAGCTGATTCTGACCACACGAATGCGTTCGCAGCGTCGGTGTTTTGGTCCAATTTTCAGGCAAAATGGACGACGCCCAAGTTTTGGGCTGTCGGCCGTCTAGCAGGGCTTGCCGAGAAAACCAAACCTGTCAGAATACAATTCTAGGACTATTTTCTAATTGGCTGGTTAGCTGAGTAACAAGTTGTATAAAGCATGGGGGGAGCTAGAACTTGGAGGGATCTCCCATTGTTGCTCATTCTTCATTCCTAGTCAGCCACTTTCAGTTTTTAACTGCTTTTTGGCGCTAACACTGGCGCACACATTTATGAGTAATAATCCAAAGCTTTGAGACTTAGACTCTAGGGTAGTAGACGGAAGGGGCAGAAGACTTGGTAAGGGGCAGCAGACTGAAGCAACGAGCGTGGACACCTGCACGCTGCATCAACAACGCTGCTGTCCCAACCTGTTGCCTAACTTTTCTTTCTTGGTATCAGAGCCAGAGCGTAGCAGTAGCAACCCATAGGTGTCGTTGCTGGCACCTCTGACCTCCTGATTCCCATTCAGCAACAGCTCGGTACCCTGACACAACAACTTGTAGCACTGTAGCCACTGGCCTCACAGACTGCCAATAGAGCCCATCCACCGTTTTTTCGACGTGGGCACGTCAACCCCGCTATGTCTGTTGCCACACACTACCTAACGCAATAGAAAACTCAGTGCCAGCGGCAGACAGTGATTGCCGTCCTTGGCCCCACTCTAGGCGGCGGCCGCAGGCAAAAGGATTTTGAGACGCCACCCCTGCCGCTTCAGGCCGGCGAGCAGTTCCGGAGCTTGGAGCTCAGCTTCCACATCTAGGCGCAGGGTGAGGGTGTGTGGGCATACTACACCCTCCCGTATGACACCACCCAGGCCGACCAGCTGTATGGCACCGGTCGCGCCGTACGCGCCCTTGTCCCCTCTCTCCTCCAGCTTCCCGCCCGGCCCTAGAGCCATTTCTCGGCAACTTTACCACTGGCAGCATCCCAGACCTTGCAGCCGCGTGGCACATCCTCACTTGTCCCCATCACCTTTCCATCAACATTGAGACCAACTGTCTGCTGCGAGAGTTCAACTCTCTGCACATGGGGAAGACCGAGACAGTCAGCGCATAGTGGCAGCGAGCTGAGGACATCCTCCATCGCCTAGGTACCACTGCTCCACCCCCTCTTGTTGCGCTCCTAACCATCAAGCGCGGTGCCACCAGTGCGTACGCGGACGTCTTCGTCCACTACTCCCAGGACGTCCTCTCCACCATGGCGGCCCATGGCACCCTCATGCCTTGGGCATATGAGCTTTTCCTTAGGATTGAGGAAGCTCACGTGAAGTCCCGTCTCTAGCGCACAGAGGCCCTCACCTCCCCTACCGTCACTTCCGTGGCCGTCGCTTCCCCCGCAACCGCTACCTCCACCAGCTCCTCGTCGCCGGGGAAGAAGAAGCGCCGGGACAAGAAGGGCAAGGGTCAGCAGCAGCAGTAGCAGCAGCATTTGACTGGGGCCAGAAGTGGCTTGGTCTACCACAACTGTGGCCGACCCGGGCACGGGTGGTACACGTGCCCACTGTCGACGGATGAGGTGCGAGTCATCACCACCATGCGTTGCCAGTGAGAGCGCCGTCTCACCTCCGCCACCATAGCTGTTGCCCCCCCTAACGCCTCGACCGCGTCCAACAGCTCCACTCCTTCAACCGCGACACTGGTCCTACGAACGCCAGCTCCTCAACAGTATCATCCGTAGCCGTTGGAATCCCCGTTCCCTTCACCGGGGCATTCCTCCTTCTATGTGGACTCACGCGTCGTCACTCCGCACTCAGTCTACACCCCCTAGCTGTCCACGCGTGAGCATCAGCTGGAGCAGTTCATTGCACTTGAGCTCAGACTGCCTCGCCCTCCCCCCCAAGGAACTGCGAGTTGGGTCACCTCCTGCTCGTCCCCATTGCCCTGCATGACTCAGCTTGAGCTGCGGTCATGTCCTACATCCTTGTTTGTCTCGCCATCTTCTATGATCTCTTGTGCCCCCCTTTGTGACGACATCGTATGGCTTGATGATTGGTTGTCTCGGTTTGTGCCCCCTTCGATCGCGTCCACGTCTCTTGCTTGCTGCTCTGTGACTGTCAACGATCTCACAATACTGGTCCAGGACCCTGCGGAGAACTGGATCATCGAATCCAAAGCCATGCATCATATGACGGCCTCTTGCAAGGCCTTTAGGATGCTTGGCCTTGTTGGCGATGTATCCGGGGTCTGGATGGGCTTCGGACAGGTGTTACCTGTCCGCGGTGTCAACGTTGTTCGTTTCCGTGGTCCTGCCGGTGCTATCTTCTTGACCGATGTCCTCTTCGTCCCAGGTCTTGAGCTTAGCCTTCTGACCATTACTGCCCTTGACCGCATGAGCATGGACGTTGTGTACTCTCGTGGTGTTGGCATTGTGTCTTGTGTGAGTCCGGTCTTGTCGTCCTACATACCACCGCCCGTGGCAACCTGTGGCACGTCCCTCGTCTTTCCTCCTCTCCTTCCGTCCCCTCCTCGTCGGCCGCGACAAGCCATGTGTTTGTCACCAACACCCTCTCTCCACAGCACACCTGCCTCTTGTACCGCCGCCTTTGCCACTTCCACTCTTCTGCCATAGATAGCATGCTCCGCACTTAGCCGGTTAAGGGCCTTGACCCGGAGACATCCCCTCTCCCGTACCCCATAGAGTGCATTTATTACGCTCAAGGCAAGATGCACCGGTCCAACTTGTTGCGTAACTTTTCTTTCTCCACTGAGAAGTTAGGGATCTTCAAGAATCCACAGTGGAGATGCGAGAGGCATCTCTATTAATCCATGTTTGTCTCGATGCGTTGAGAAGTTGACCAAAAGGTCCTAACACTTCTGTTTGTAGATTGGTGAGAGTGGCCCAAGCTGTCGGAAGGTTCCGGAATATCCATTGAGGGTGGGGTAGTCAGCCAGTTTTCCCCCAACCATCGAAGTGAATGTCAAGGTTCTCGCGACGCGATGGGCTGTTTGTGTAATAGCAGAATTGCCCAGTCGGAATGACAAGGGATTCGTGTACATCTGGTATGTAACCCGTCCCCCCCTTTTAGCCGCGACATCCCGGCGCGTATAAAGTTGTGGCCTGGTGATGTTGATAAGATGATTGACGTCTCGGAGGGTTCCCAACTCTTATGCTCGGCATTGTAGCCGTGACACTTGATGAGATACTCTATCGTCTCACCTCGTTGTCGATGTTCAAGGATGTCCTCGATGACGTACTCCATGTCTTCGTCCACTTGAACAGGAGGTGGAGGAGGGACAACTCTGCTAGAGAAGGTCTCTCTGGGGTCGTGGTAGTATTTGCATTTGCTAACATGGAACACTGAATGAACTTGCATAGTATCCGGGAGTCTGAGTCTCGCGACCACAGAGGCTCCATGCGCTCGATTTGAAACGGTCCCAACCATCGGGTGTTGGTTGTGGTTGTGACACACGCAAGTGACCTCTTGACTCTACGCACATACACACACATCATCACTACATGTGATTAATCTGGATTGAAACTCTCTGGTGCAAAACTGTGAGACAACATGGAGCACACAGTGGTGGCAACACCATCAAGCTATCAAGTGGTGGCCACGGTACCAACACCAATCTTATCGAGAGCCAAATTGTTGCACACTACTACATTCTAGGATGGGCCACACACTTATAGGAGTGAATGCACCACATACATTCGTGATGTGGGTGGATTCTCACACATTTGCATGATTTTAGCTTAGTGAGCCGGGTTGTTGATCCCTGGGGACCACACGTCCGACTTATGACGGCGTGTGAGAAACCGCCTGGAGCTCGCTCGCTCCAGAGCCGGGTTTGATTCCTGAGTGGCGTCCGGGCCCCACGTCAAGAGCCTAGCGTGGGTGGCTCGGTCAACCGGCACTAAGCACTTTGCTCACTCCTTACTAAAAAACTGACTTGTTCTTTCACTCTTGCGTTACGAGAGCTATTCCCCGATCCATGGTGTCGCTCCTGTCACTTACTTCATTGCTTGCTTGCTTATCCAAGCAACCACAGCAACCTACAAGTATAAGAGGAAAGAGGACTCACTCCTCCTCACGACAAACCTGAGGCCTCGTCCGGTCATGTCCACGTGGCGGGTGATCCTGTGCTAGCATCTCATGTACGCCGACAGTGACTTTAGCCGCAGCAGTAACCTCTACCGCCGCTGCCGTACACGGTCACAACCCTTTGCATGTAGTCGCCTTCTTCATTGGTCGACCTTTCTACACTAACGTCATCAACGCTTGGTCACCGCCGTCCTACTCTTGGCCGTGCTTCAGCCGCTGCATGCATGCTGACCACTCGATGGCAACGACAAACGATTCCGCCTCAGTAGTCTCATGTGTCCACGCCCGTAGCCGCACATACCGCACCCATGATCTACACGGTACCCCACCTCCCTGCACATCGTAGATGTGGTTACGGCTTTGGTACTCTTGCCGCCATCCCATACTCTCGGTCGTGCTGTGGCATCCGTCAGAATTTTTCCACGTTGTGGTAACGGCTGCCGTTCCCGTCTAGCGGCCGCACGTCTCCACCCATTTGTGGCATCAATGGCTGGTCCACCCTCGCAACCACACCACCGTACCTCTGATCTGCGTGGTGTTGTCACTCCATCCACGGCGTGTTTGTGTGACAATAACATTGGTTTCTCTTCCGCCACCCGTTCTTAGTCGGTCGTAGTGCGGCCATCTCACCGACTGACGCAACAGCAACTGCATCATACGACAGTTGCCCTTGCAGTCAAAGCTGGAGGTCACTACTGTCGACTTACTATCTCTCGGTCATGGACGGAGCCGATTCCCACTTTGCCCACAGTCGCGCGTGAGCGTGACCGTATCGACGAGATTGTGTACTACGAGGAGAGGGCAATGAGGGAGGTGTGGTCGAGGGTTTGCCACACAGTCTAGGGTACTACCGCGGCGAAGACTACGACCCTGCTGACAACGACAAATGGGAGGACGCCAAGGTCTACGTGGCCTATTGCAATTCCGCAGCCGTCGATTCACCTACGGCACAGAAAGAGCCGGCCACGGCGCCACTGTGTGATTACCAACCAATTCAATCACTGGTGAGCCCACCTGTTGCTCATAGGACTCGTCAGCAGCGTCGCTGTGCTGCCCTTCGTGGAACAGCACCATCCTTTGCAACTGCAACACCTAGATCGTCTGCTTCACTCCAAGCCGCATCCCCAGTTGCATGAGTTGCACAATCTGCTTCTTCTCGATCCCCTCACATCCTGACTGCATTCCAAGCTGCCCTCGAGTCCAGTGCTGCTGTTTCTTCCACCTTTGCTGCCACTACACATGCTGCATGTGCACCAGCCAGCAATACTGCTGGCAGAGGCATTGAGACATACACAATAGCTGCAGTTGATCAAGGCCCTCTAGTAGCTGCGTCTGTTAACATTGTTACCCAGATTGCCATCACAGCAGATGCAATTGCATCAGCAGCAGCTGCAGCAGCAACGACGCTCTCTAGTGCTGTCGACTACATTCACACCTCCATTGTGCAGGCTTGTTGTTGCCCTCTTCTTCATTGTCAGCAACTCATCACATCTAGCTGTTGGTTTCTACCACTGCTGCCATCTCCACTCTTTCAGTTGTAGCATTGACAAGAGTCACCATCCTTATTGTCTCAGCATCAGTCGTAGGTGCAGTTGTCGCTTCCTCAATTGTAGCTGCTCTTCCGCCGTTGTTCTCTCTTCATCGTTTTCCTTGGTGAGCTTAGTCTTTCCCTTCGTCCCTGCCTCTCTCACATTGATGTGTTTGTGCGTCTAGGTTGTTTCCTTGCAGTAGACTTACAACATACTCACCCTGCATTTCCTATGCCCACTAGGGCAAGGGAAACTCTGCCAAAGTTTTTACTTGGTAGAGTCACATCACTGGCATCATGCCTGTTGATGATGACAAATACCCAGCCTTGCAAGCTGAGCTGCAGCATGATCGCATTGCTCTACAGGCTGCACTCACTGCTCAGCGCGCTGCCAAGGACAAGTTGCATGCTGAGCAAGCATACTAGGAAACCTTCTCAGATCACATTGCTGATTTGGTCATGAATAGTCTCTAGCCCAAATTGCGTAGCACACCCTCAACCACCACTGCTGCCGGCATCGCTGCTGCATTCTCCACTTCACCCGCTTTTGCATCTACCACCACTGGTGCCTCCTCCTCTAACCCCCTTGCAGACACCGTCGCGCAGCCACGGCCGAAGCACTTGCGCCATCTGTGCAACGCAAAACTGATTCTGACTCTAACCCTCCTCACTTCACCTCTAACCTCACCTTACATTCTTGGGAGGTACGCTTCAATGCCTGGGCACAGGGGGAACAACTTTGGGAATACTACCATGAGCCCAATCCCTCTGCCAATCCACCTTTCGTGCCTGCTGATTCTAAGGCTGCATGTATTATTCGTACCCTCATTTGTTCCTGGAAGCAACGATCACACTGACAAGATCGAGTCCTACAATGCTGACACTGCACGCCGCACCACTGCTCACCTTGTCAGTGCTTACACATTGATCAAACGACGTACCGCAAGGACTGGGCATGCAACCCAAAGGGTCCTTACTATCCAGTTCAACATACTCTCCATGCTTGCTGATGAGACTTTTAACGCCTATTGGGCTTGCAATGTACGATTGCTGCGCGACCTTGGCAAGGCCGCCCCTCAAAAGCTCCTTGCTGTTCTTTCCATCGTCAACGGCCTCATCCCGGGGCTCAGTGACATATTCCGGGGGGTGAAGGCCACCGAGTTTGAACGCCTGGCGGCTATACGTGTCCCTGCTGATCCACTGCCCGGCATTGGCACCTTATGGGAGTTCATCCGATGGTGTCCCTTCAGCTCCACCTGCCGGCCAGTCCGAGGCTGCCACCATCCTCTTGATCCTCCACTCTCTTGCTATCACGATGCCACCTCAAGATGACATGTCTTCATTCAGTCATTCCAATCGTGTATACATGTGGCGTCGGCAGTTTTGATACATCCTCCACCTCCTTGGCTCTCGTTGCTGTACGTGTCGAGGGAGAGTGTGGTCACCGCCCATTGCCTGCTGTGATCGTAGCGATAGGATCCTCACTTGTGTCGTGCTGTGGTGCCCCAACATTAGCTTAGGAAGATTTGGATGATACGATGATAGCACATGATGTGGATTCTGATCCCGACATGGCGTTCATGGTGGAGACTTGCGTGTCATCGAGCTGGACTTCTTCTTCCGGGCTAAATCTAGATCTTTTGCAGCTGCATGTTACGTCAAAAGGAGTGCAGACACGACGTCCTCGGGCAGCGCCACTCGCGGCTCCAACTGGTGGCACCTCGGCAGTGGCACAGGAGTCCCATACAAAGCGAGATGCGTCTATCGGACTTTTGGGGGAGTGTGTGCAGCAGGCTCATACTAGTCTAGCAGAGGTTGCAGTGCATGAGACATGCATGTTATCGAGGTCGGCATTTGTGTTGGAGCAGGTGTTGAATGTTCTACAGCAACAGGTTGCATCAGGAGGAATGCAGGTTCCCGTGTCTGGGTGATGCCACTCACGACACCGACCAGTAGCGGCCCGGCCGTGGCACAGGAGTATCGTGCAGATCGGGATGCCCCACATGGACTTTTGGGGGCGTTGGTACACGAGGCTCACACCAGCCCAGTAGCGGTCGCGATGCATGAGCAGAGTTGGCCGTCTGGTCTTTTAGAGCTTGAGGCATTTTTGAGAGCGGCAGTTATGAGAGATGTCACTAGGACATGTGCTGCAACAAACACAGCAGGCTCCACCATGTCATCGACAGTACATGAGCGTGAGGAGTCGTCCATGTTCCCAGAGTCTACGGGTTCTCGTGCACATGGTGGAGCAGTGAAACACATGACGAAGTCAGATGGTGGTCCTCATTCCATTAGTGATCAGGTGACAATGACTACTCTTCTCGGCGTGACGGTGCGTGAGCGCCAGCTGCGCTTACTGGTCGCCTAGACAGACATCGTTGAGCCGGATTCCTACACAACTTTATCCACCACGCCAAGAGTCAAGGAGAGTGGAGCAGATCCAATCACACAGATGGAGACACCTCGTTAGCAGGAGCTAAGTTCTGCCTTCTCGTGTTCACTTGTTGGTGATCCCACTGATCACACGGACACTAAGAGTGGCAATACTTACATGGATGACTTTTCCACATGCTCCACCGACTCTGACGAATCCTTCTCCTTCTCTCTTGGCATGCGACTGCTCATTCCTCCTTGTATGACAGACATGAGCTGTGGTGTAGATGCAAGACCTGCAGCTGCTGCCGATGTTCCTGCGTCTGAGACGATTGCGAGTTTAGTTGACCCCCGGGCGGATGCAACAGCACCGACTCCATTGCCTTCAGCACCGGAGATGCAGATGGAGCTATACTTGTAAGTTCTATTATCTGTGTGTGCAGCATCTTGTGAGATAGAGTTGATCCTATGCGAGGCAGACATGGGCCACCTCCACATGTCCAAGGCAGATCACGCTGGCTTACAGGAGCACGTAGAGATGTTACAACGGGAGGTGATGGCAGCGCTGGAGCAACTGTCAGAGCATTGGAGCACCACTACTATCGGCCCGAGCTTTCCAATATTAGGATCTCGCACACTTATACTCGAGGAGGATTATGTACCAGCTTTGAGTATGACGTCTGGTGACAACACTACCACAGGAGAGGTGAGCATGCCTTCAGTTTCCTCCATTCTCGTTCCTGTCAACTTTGTCATTGCTCCTTCTTTTACGGCTGCCATCACGCACTTTCATCCACCCAACCCAGTTGCTCCATCATCATCTTTGTCCATGAGTGGAGTTCCGGTTCGTCGTTCCAGCCCTTCTTCTTTTGTGGCGGAGCACCCTTGTGCTTCAGGGTGCTCTATCCTGCCTCGGAGGCTAGCTCTGCCACTTCATCCATGCTTACGTGCTGCTCGCCCATTCCTCTTCCTCCGGCGTACACAGATGCATCGCGGCAGACTAGAGAAAGGAGAGATGGTGAGTTGGGGCCGTTGGCACTCACACGAGGATTGGTACACTCTAGGTGCTACAAGGGCCACGTGAGGAGCCGTAGCTTGAGACACTACTTTGTCTTTGAGGGCGGGAGAAGACTCGTACATGATAGGGGGAGCTATCTTGGTGTGCTGGGAGACCAAATGATTTATCGCTTAGGATCTCTTGAGCTATGGTATCACCATCTGAGTCGAAGACATCGCCACCAGGTTCATCTACCCAGGGGGAGTGTTGTGTGGACCTCGATATGATTCAACGTCATGGGATATGCATGGCGAGGTCCATGTTCTGCTATGAGCATACTACAGCATCCGGCGTGTGGCTCATGCTACGTGCCTGCACAGCTTCATGTGGATGGTAGCACACTATTGGTTGAGACCCGGACACTTGGTGGGTTTTACTAGTGTCACGAGGAGACTATGTGATCATGTGTCTTGGTGTGTGGCTATACTGCGTGTGGCATGTGCATGCAAGCTGGGCCGCTTTTTCTGGTCGAGATCCGGACACATGGTGAGTTGCACATGTGTTATGAGGAGACCCCCCCATGATCTTGTGTTTGGTTGATGATGATATTGTTGTGGATTGCTCGTAGCGGTCAAGACCCTGGCACTTGTACGCCAGTGTCACGAGGAGACCCACTTGTCTACCTGACATGTGTGTGATGTGCATTACACTGATTTGTGCGCATGTGCATCACTCTTCTCATGGTCGAGACCCAAAAACTTGGTAGGATGTGCCATTGTCTAGGGAGACCTTAGATGGGTAGCATATGTGTATGTGTGTGAGTTCATTTGTGCAAGTTATGGCTTGGCATACGTTGTTGTTCTGTGCCTTGGCTCACAATTTTGGCGTTGACGTCCATGTCAGCCAGGGGGAGTGTTGGTTTGTGTGGCTTCCACCTGTCACAACCGATGCCGATGGACTACCCATATACCCTTGTTGGTGGTATAAGGTGGAGGAGAGCATGACAACACGACGGGCCTCCGGAGTGTACCGAGGCTTCTCTAGCACCTACGATTGCGCCGACGAGACGCGGTTCATGCGTTCTGGCAGCCCTATTGACTTGTCAGGAGCTAGAAGAGTTTTCTCGGTGGGTTGAGACCTACGCTCCCGGTAGACTGTATCGGTGCGATGAGGAGACTCGATGGTTGTAGTAGGGATTCCAATGTTCGGAAAGCTATTTGTGATGTCTGGGCGCTAATTTTGAGTGTTTCTAGCACTGCTCGCGTTTTCTCGGTGCTCGAGACTCGGGCACTCGGGGAGCTATTCCGGTGCCTAGGAAGACCACTTCTGTTGTTCTCGTGGTGTATGTAGTGTGTTCTCCCTACTGACTCATTTGGGTTTAGTGGGAGTGACGGGGCCCAGTGTGGCTAGCTACCAGCGCCACTGCATAAGCCCGCTAGGGGCTCATTTGTCGTTTCTCCTTGTTCTTTCATATTATGCATTCCATACTTGGCCAAATTCTTGCCTTTTTGCATTTCACTCACACAGAAAGCTCATGTTCGTGTTTGCATGGCCATGTATGCCCTATTTTATTTCCAAACACCGTCGTACACCATTGACATGCATTGTGAGAAACAAACTGTGAAAGTACCGCTCGACCATTTTCATACAAAGTTGCCTGCATGAACGGGCTCGACAGTGCAAAGTCATCACGTAGAAGACATGACAGCGGACGGAAACTTCAATATAAACCCCTTAGCAATAATCATCATCAAAAGGCAGCCATATGCTAAAACATTCCATAGAAGAATGAAAAAATTACACTTATTCGTTTGCATTTGCCGCTAGATTGCACGCAAACATAAAAAAACAAAACCAATGAGGAATTTGCTAAATCCTAAAACATGATTAATGTAATACCCACCATTTGAGGAACATGCATAAACACCGGTATTGCGTTCATGACTTGTAAAAAGTGGGCATGACAGTCACGGTTCAGTTAGTATTCGTGTTTTGTGGACAATGTGGTAAGTCATCAAAATGAGTGGGTAATCCATATCGTTTGTGAGGAAAGTGGGTAATCGGGCAGGACCAAACTCAAAACGTGGGTGAAACGGAGTTATTCCAATTTCAGTGCCGCCATAAATGTCATCGGGGTATTTGTGATTCCAAACGGCATGACTGTGAACTCAAAGTGCCCGTAGCAAGTTCCAAACGTTGTTTTCTCGATGTCGTCGCCTGCCACGCGTATCTGGTGATATCCGTTGCGCAAGTCAATTTTGCTCAAAATTTGGGCTCCTCGGATCTGGTCAAAAAGTTGATCGGCTCGGGGACGAGGGTAGCAGTTCTTCATGGTAGCGTCGTTCAACGTCGGATAATCCACACACATCCACATCCTGCCAGTTTTCTTTTGCATGAGTGGCACTGGTGCGGTGTATGGTAACGTGGACGGGTGGATGAACCCCTGACCGAGCATCTTGTCGAGCTGTTTTTCTAGCTTGGTGAGCTCGTGACCACTCATCCGATAGTCCCTTCGGACGTTTGGTCTGCTGCCTGGCTTCAGATCGATGGGATGGTCAATGTCTTGCTAAGGAGGTAAAGTTTTCGGGTGTTCGTCAAGGAAGACATTCGCGTACTCCTGGATGAGTGGTGCGAACCCTTTGAGTACCATCGCCAACTTCATCAAGGAGGATGAGGCTGGCGAGGTCGATGATGAGTCAACTTTTGCCACTTCCCATTGGCTCGAGATGTATGAGCCAGGCATGATCTCCTTGTTGTATAGAGTGCTTGGCCACGTTGAGTGGTATCGATTGCTCTGGTTGTCGCTTTTCGGCTCCCGCGGCTTCCTCTGCTGTTTCCACCTTTGCAACATTCGCTGTCAGCTTTCGTCTCGCATGGGGAACTTTTCTTTTGGCGCCGTCAATCTCCATGTAGACATTGCCGTTGTTCCAATCAACGTGCAGATTGTGCCGGTACGAGAAATCTCGTCCGAGGATGATTTTGTTGTCGCTCATCGGACAAGACCTCCAGGCCGTTACATCTCGAAGATGACCCACTTGTAGTCGTAGTGGTTCTTGGAGTCTCCATATCTGTAGTCTCCCATTGACGGTTTTTCCTTGAAACAACCCCGGTTTGGTTTGCAAACCCAGCTAGCAAACCATGTCGCTGCTTACAAATTTGTGTAAAGGTCCTCCATCCAATAGTGCTGGTACCGTTCTGCGACT
>SZWC01003189.1:150041-163039 GCA_023375785.1 Penium margaritaceum
CTCTCTCTCTCTCTCTCTCTCTCTCTCTCTGTGTGTGTGTGTGTGTGTGAATCTCTCTCTCTCTCTCTCTCTCTCTCTCTCTCTCTATTGCTATCTCTCTCCCTCTTCCTCTCTCACACTTTCTTCTCATGATGTGTATAGAAAATTCACTCCTTATGTTTACCATTTCTCAACATTGTCCCTTGTGCTCTTTTTTACTCTACATAAGCCTGTGCACGCCTCACGTGCAACAATGATGCCTTGTTGTCCTTACATTCATGGCCCACCGGGCTGCGACTTCAAGATCTTTATGCTGTTTGGCCGAGGGCATTTTGGCAAACTGCCCCAACCTTCGGCGTTCCGTTCCAGAAGTTTCTGACAACTTCGATCACCTTCCAAAAATGTCGACACGAGTATCGTGAACCACATTGATGTTTCAATATCGTTCGGTTGACTTCTCGACGGTTCTCAGATTTTGTAAAGAAGTGTTGGGATATTCTCAAAGCCCCCCAAATTCTTGGGAGAGCTTCTCAAATCCACCACTGACAGCACAACCTCACATGCGTCGCTCAGCTAGGATGCCAAAGACCTGACTACTACCTCGTTCTCATACTCAGCATTGTATACATGTGCTCGACACACTCCACATTCTTCAGGAAAGCACACTGACTACGTAACAAAAGTCATCCAAACATCCAAAACTCCCGAATAATCTTTTGACCCCTACCTCATCCCTGTGAACCACATACTTTCCGCTCAGCATAACGCTTGGTTTTAGAGCGCAGCGGCACTGGAGGGGCAACTGATGCATTAACTACCCGGCCACAACCTCGCACGAGTCCTTAGCAAATCTCCACCATTGAGAAGATCGCAGACCTTGCAATGATAATGGTGAACGGAGCAAGAGCACCAGACAACGAGCAGTCCCCGACGAGTACTCTAGCAATGGCGGATCAACAGCACGTGAACAACGACGCTCTTCAGGCAAATCAGGTGGTAGTAGCACCTAATGGTGTTAAATCGAGATCGAGGCCGGTCTTGATCTTGCTTGTCTCAGTTTTTTCTCGTCTCGTTGTCTCATACCGCATGACACGAGATAATCTCGACCTGTCTCGCGCTTGACGAGATGAGACAAGACCGAGACACGTCATGTGTCATGCGAGATCGGGACAAGAATCTTGCACCGCAGTATGGTTCTCGCCTTTTTTTTCCTGACCCCTTCCATGTGTGCCAAGGCTATAACAGCCAATCCCACACTGGATCAGTCAGCGCAAAAAGTGAAGAGATCCAGTGTGCAACACAATGTTTAGAAACGGTTGTGGAGGGTCAACAAGAACATCCAGTTTTTTGTTGATGTGAATAAACTTCAAAACAACAACTCCCATTATTTTCACAATTGCTCAATGTTCAGTGCATGAACAGATTGGGCTACGTTGCATACAATGGTTGATTCACTCCCAGGTGGTTTTTTTTTGTGCTCCACATAAGGTGGTTGCATGTGCGGAACGTCGGCACGTACAACCAGGTGGTTGTTCTTGGAGGTTTTCGTGCCCAGTGATCCAAACTTGCAGTTGTCAGGCGAGGTGGCAGAGTAACCCACACTTGTCAGTTTTGTGTAGGGTTTGTTTCTTGAACTGGGGCTTTTGCTTTCAAAAAGATGCTGACTCTAATTGTTTTCAAAATAGTTGGTCGTAGTGACAATGAAGTTGCAGCAAAGTGGGTGGGTTCCAGCAGCTTGATTCCTTGTTATGATCGCCCCTCTCAACTGTGCAACATGCGAGATTACCTTAGATGTGAGTGAGACTGAGACGAGATTGAGACGAGCAAAATACAAATTGGTACAAAAACGATATTTTCTCGTCTTCTATACCCAGGATAAGACATCTTGTACACAATTTGAAGAAAAGGAGTTTGACATCGAGACATCTCATCTCGATCTTGATTTAGCAGCCCTTTTAACACCTTTCGTGATAAATGGTTCAACATCGATGAACCCGACGGCCAATCCGGTAACAGATCCCTCAAGCTAAGCAAACCCTTCCCCGCCGCTGTAGCCCGTTGGGTCGACATCAGGCACGACGGGAGGCCCCGACCAACAAGCACAAATCAAAGAAGACCTATACCATAACTTTTCGGGACCCAAGAGCCTCAACAACCATCTAATCCAACAGCTCAAAGCGACGATGGAGGAGCTATAAGTTTCTTCTGTGCACAAAACAGTGCTCACCAAGAGAAATTTGCAACTTTCGAGTGAACCCCAGATGGGACTGGCATTCCTTGAGCCGTTTGATCTAGAAAAATCCAAGGGAGCGACTTTCAAGATGTGGCTGACAAGTTTGAATGTGTGCTTCATCAATGTTAGAGTCAACAAGGATCAAAAGAACATTGACTTCACGACCTTGATTTTTCATGGCACGACTTTGAGTTGATGGTCTGATCATAAGGCCATCCAATGGCAGTAGGAGACCACCAAAGCTGGATCGACGGCTCACGCGACCACTCTGACATCGTCGTCCGCAGGCGTACTGCCTTGTGTGTAGATAGATCTTACGCACGACTATCTCACGTCACCGAAAACATGGAGCAACTTTACACATGCTATCCATGCTTGCTTTGGGAAGCTAAATGAGAAGTCCGACGCACGATATACAATCGAACGTCTGCGTCAGCACTCCGGCGTGACAGAGTAAACTCAGCGTTTCCGTGAAAAAATCACCAACAACATCATCGCCCCCATCGAATTGTATTTCTATTACAATGACAGCCTCTAGCGAGACATTTGACAAGCAATCGCCATTTTAGCATCCAAGACAAGCTTTTGCGAATGATTGGAGCAGCCGATCGTATCGACAGTGCCATCTACAGCGCTCGGATGCATGAATGCAACGGTTGGCGACCCCAAAGCCACAACCCTTATCATGGTGGAGGAAGTCGCATTCTACAGAAACCTCATTTTTGACGGAAGTCTATGCCATCTATCAATGTGTTCAAAGGTCTTTCTCAACTTGTGCAAAACTGGGTCATATCTCGCACGACTACCAAAAGCGACAGCAGCAAGCCAAAAAGGGGAGAGTCACTGAAAAAGAGTGAAGAGTTGGAAAACAACAAAGGGCAGAAGTAGACTATGAGGCTCCTGTCTAGTCGGAAAGATATTCATGGACCGATCATCCACCTGAGCGGCTCACATTGCCGCAAACAAGGGTTCCTGAGGGGTACGACGACAACCAACCGGTGATACTGCTACGAGTGCAATTTAGGGGTTGTTAAAGTCATAGAACGGCACAGGCACTACTTGATGGAGGATATTTTCACATTGCTTTGTTAGCAACAACATGGTTTGGAAGCAAGATAAGTAGACCAAATAAGGAATTTTTCAAGGAAAAATCATCGACAAATGACTGCATGTCTATCAACTTTACGAAACAATTTCAGTATAGATTGGAGATCTACACAATGTAACTGTCTAAGGACTTGCCCAATGAGCGATCTCTAAATCATCCTCATGCGGGATTTCTTGTACCGACACAATCCTTAGGTCGACTGGAGCAGTAGAATAACATGCGTCAACATTAATGGCAGAAAGCGACACCTGCCTCTGATCAAGTAACCCACAACACAACGGTGGTTGCGGGAAGTAGCATAGATGGAAGCAACAGAGGAAGTTGTGGCAGCCATGAAACACCAACCGATATCTCTGGATGTGGCCAAGCAGTACTTGCAGAGCAGAACCCAAGCTTTGCTAGTCCATGTAGAAGTAGCGGAAGTGGAAGAAATTCTAGCTGCCAAAACGACGCCAACGGCCACAATGCCTAAAACGTTCACTGCCATACCAAAGGAGTTTGTGGAGCTCGTGGAGGAGTTTGAAGGAATTTTTCTCGACGAATGATCCCGAGAGTTACCACAGCAACATCAACCATCGGATAGACCTGAAGCTGGACAGTACACTGACAGTAAAGGTTGATCTATCGGGTTAGCAATCACGAGGTGACCGAACTCAAGAAGAAACTGGACGAGATGCTTGGTCAGGGGTTCATCAAACCCTCCACGTCACCTTACACAACACCAATGCTTTTCGTGAAAAAGAAAACTGGAGAGATGTGTATGTGCATGGACTATCAAGTCTTGAACGTCACTATTATGAAAAACCACTAGCCCCTCTCGTGAGCAAACAATTTTTTTTTATGAACTCTGAGGGGCCCAAAGTTTTAGCAAAACCGACCTACGCAGCGGCTATCATCAGATTTGCCTACGTGATAAGGACATCAAGAAGACAACATCCCGTATCAGATATGGACACTTTGAGTTCATGGTCATCGTGTTGAGACTCAAAAATTTCCTTGTGACATTCATGGTAGCAATGAACAATTTTTTTTGCCCGTATCTCAATGACTTCGTCGTTCTGTATCTCAACAGTATCCTCGTGTATAGCCGCACCCTGGAGGAGCACAATGGACGTCTTTGAAAGGTTCTTGAAGTTTTAGAAATAAGGATGTTCTTTAGAAAACTCTCCAAATGCAAATTCAGTCACCATTTCATCGAGTTTTTGGGCCACATCATCTGCAGCGGATGGATCACCATAGACTCGAGAAGGTGGAGGCAGTCTCTGATTAAACGAAGCTTACAAATGATCGGGTCATCCAGGTATTTTTGGGTTTCCGCACCTACTATCATTGATTCACAAAGGAATGCACTACAGTGTCAGCACCTCTCTCCGATCTCACCCAACAAACCATCAGGTGGACTTGGGGGGACAGCAAATAAGAAGCATTTAACTCCTTAAGAAACAGTGTGACCTCGGAGCCAGTCTTATGATTTGCGGATCCAACAGTGGACTACATCATGGCTACCAATGCGTCCGATCGAGCCATCAGAGCTATTCTCCTTGCAGAAAAAGACGGTGAAAAACAAACGGTCACACACATATCAAGAAAAACATGAGGGCCGAAAGCAAACTATGCACCGTACGAGAAGGAGATGCTCGCAGTCATGCATGCATTCAAGACATGGAGGTACTAATTGGAATACTGGCAATGCATCATCCGCACCGACCATCACTCCCTAAAACATCTCAAGATCCAGTCAAGTCTCAGCCTGTCAACAAACTCAATGGATGGAGTTTCTCGAGTCCAACTTCGACTGTGTCAACAATTACCGGCCTAGAAAAACAAGTCTGAAGGATGCTCTATGTTGGTGACCAGATTTCATGGATTAGATCAGCACGTTTCTTGTCAAATGTGACCCGTACCTCACGAGGTTGTTCGCCAAAAGTTGCGAGGAGCTCGACAGGTACGACAAAATCATGTTTTGGTCCGATGACCCATACTGGCGACAGTGATTCACATGCCAGGACGTCGTTCCCCCAATCAAGGAATTGCGGCAGATGCTATTGGAGGAGTGCCATGAAACTGGTCCAGATGGACACTTTGACGAGGACAAGACGCTAAAAAACAAGAAAAAGACTACTGGTGGGAGAAGATGCAGACCGACATGATAGCCTTCTGTAAGTTTTGCGGCACCTGTCAAAGACACAAATCTTGTCGCACGCGGCCACCTGGTCTACTTCAACCTCTTATCGTTCCAATGGAACCATTGCCCAACATCAGCATGGACTTTGTGACGGGACTGGTCGCCACTCCTTAGGGATATGACGCCATCCTCGTCGTGGTGGACAGATTCTCCAAAATGCCACATTTCATCTCAAAGACGACCATCATCATCGTAGGAGGAACACCGGGGATATTTCTAAATCTAATCATATGGCTGCACGAATTTCCACGTACCATCATCAGCGACAGAGACGGTGGCTTCACCAGCCATTTGGGGGACGAAAAGATAACGCGTTACGGCAGCCAGATCCAACTCAGACCGAAGGGAACACAGAGTGAACCAATCAGACGCTCCAACTTCTCCCAACTTTACACGAGCCACACAACACTGATTTAGCAGCAAACCTGCAGACCGCCAAACTCGCATACAACCCCGTCACTTCCACCCTAACTGGTAAAACACCCTCTGAGGTGATGAATGGAAAAATCCCAGCCACACTGGCTGGATTGCAAAGTCAAACCAACATCCCTCTGGTTGACATTCACTGGCGGGACTTTGTAAGCATATGGACGGAAACACATCAGACCCTCGCAAAGATGCAAGCAGCTATAAAACGGGCATTCAACCAACATTGCAGCAATGACGTGTTCGATACTCGCAATCGTTCCCTTCTCAGCTCCGCATGTATCAAACTCTGAGGACAGGACTCCGTGAAGCTCAAACCCAGATTTTTGGGACCAGTCAAGATCAAGAAAATGCAAATCCCAATCGTTGCTCAACCTAGCCTACCCAAAAGTATGGTGATTCATCATATCTTCCACATCACCAAGCTCAAACACTACCTGGACCCCAGCACGGACTTTCTCAGCAAAGACGTCACACCTTCACCTCCTGTACAAGTGGACAGAGATACAGAGTACGTGATCAAAGATCCTTTGACATTGATATCATGGGAAAATGACCGAGTATCTGGTCAAGTGACACGACTACAACGCCATGCACAGCAGCTGGGAACCTTACAAGAGCCTCCGAGACTTTGATCATCTGATTGATGGCTACTTTCGCTGTCACCGACCTAAGTATGTTAGTGCACTGGGACTTCGAGGCAAAAAGGGGGGTAAATGTTACGTCCTTGACGTACATGAGTCCATAAAAACTGCGAGTGGGTACTTCTTTCATTGCATTCATGGCCTACCACACGGTGACTTTAGGATTTTTACGTCATTCAGCTGAGGGCATTTTGGCCAACCGCCATGACCTCTTGTGTTCCGTTCCAGAAGTTTCTGACAATCATGACCACCTTCCAGAAAGGTCGACAGAAGAATTGCCGTTCACATCAATGTTTTAACATCGTTTGGTCAACTTCTCGATGATGCCTGACTTTTATAAAGAAGAGTCATGATTTTCTTTCAGCCCTCCAACTTCTGAATAGAGCTTCTTGAATCCACCACTTGTGGCACGACCTCGCACGTGGCGCTCGGCTTGAATTCTAAAGACCCGACTTATACCTTATTCTCATTCTCAGCATTGTATGTATGTGCTCGACGCACTTGAAAATTGTCATCACATTACACTTTTTGCTTACTATAAAACATGAGTTGTCCCAAAAACCCAAATCGTCTTTTGTCCCGCACCTCATCCCCGTGAACCAGCTGCGTTCCGCTCAGTGTTATACATGCGATCCATGAATAATTTAGGGAATTTTAAAAACAAAAAGGCGGTGCCAAAAAAGGATAGGATGTGTGAAACATATCCAGAAAACTAGCTAAACCTGTCAGAATATTCTGGAAGGGAACACTGAATATCCAAGCATTTCGCCAAAAATGCCCCTGACCGACTGACCTAACGCTCCAACAACTTTTAACATGGAGTAAACTAAAAACAAATCCCACCAGCATAGTTTGGGGTGTTGTGTACATCTTGAGCACATCACAACCCCCACCCCTCCTCCCTTTATCCAGAATATCCCCGCAAGTTAGACATGGATTTGTACTGGCTGAAGTACACATTGGTTTGATCTCCAATGTCCCTCGACTTATTGATCAGGTAGATTTTGGTACATAGACCAGATTTCTCGGACTTTTTGCTCTGTACCATAGTCTACTTCCACGAGTTTTAGGGATTAGAAATACATGGTTAATGACGTCTATATGATAGGGTACATTGATAGGAACACGACGTAACAAGCAGCCCTAAGTAGGCACAATGTACGGCAAAGATATGACTTAAGTTAGACAAAACAATAAAAGAAGCGTGGGGATAGTCCCTCTAGCACTTTTGGATATGGAACTATGCAAAAATGACTAACCCATAGAAAACAATTTAGGTGAATGCTCTAAAACAAGAGCTGGCTAAAACCTGCCAACAGTACGAGCTGCTTTGTTGTCCAAATGACAAACTGAAAGCATCTTTAAAAGGTCACGTCTCCAGCTCCTGCAATGAGGTCGTTGTTGGAGTTTGTAGAATGTCGTCAAGAGCTT
Source organism: Penium margaritaceum (assembly GCA_023375785.1). NCBI lineage: Eukaryota > Viridiplantae > Streptophyta > Zygnematophyceae > Desmidiales > Peniaceae > Penium > Penium margaritaceum. The sequence goes on from SZWC01003189.1 coordinate 158,048, forward strand.
GCTCGAGGGATTTTTTCCTTTGCGTCACTCTAGGGGCAATATTCATCAATGAACCATGTAGGGCCACTTGAATATGTCAAGTCTCCAGAGGCTCATTTCCGTATTTACCTCGCCCTCTCGTTCTAGGGCCAAAACAAGAGGGGTGTTATCCCAAACTTGTGTGTTCGCACGAGTTGTACGGTTTCAAAATTTGTAGTTTGACCTAAGCAAACTTGAGTTTCAATTTTGACGTTTTGGTGCAAAATCATCGCGTGCGAGGCACGATCTGCGATTTTTGTACCAACTTCTCTTATGCGCACATTGCTCTCGCTCTTGGTCTATCCTTCATCCTCGCTTGCTCTTGCAAGCAAGGAGGGAGAGCAAGGACGAGGAAACGAGGCCACAAGCCTCGACCCTCAAGGCCTCGCGGTAACCTGCCGCCGATCAAGCTGGTGGCTTGATCGGCGGCTGGTAGCTTGCCGGTGAGTGGCTGGCCAGTTACTTGACCGGCCGCTGGCCGGCCGGTAGCCAGTGGGTTGCTGGCCACTGGCAAACTTCGCAATAGCGAGGGGTGGCTGCAAGCCACCCTCTCGCTATTGTGAGGTGGGAGGGCCAAATAGGCCTTCCTGCTATTGTAACACTTGATGAAAAAATCAGAGCCATGTGCAAATGAGAAGAAAACAGGCAAAGCCAAGCCACTAGAATCATACTTTTAGGAACTAGTCCCTAATTGTTTTTTTTTTATGAGCATGTGTGTGGTGCTAGCCAGCCACTTCACATGGCTCATATAGGAGTCTGGTCTATGGGCGGTTGGATGAGATGGGTTGAGGTTTGGAGACCCTCCATCATGGCGGTTTTGGTCCTGTGGTCCAAGCTTCTTGTCCAATTCGTTACATTGAGATGAGAGTGCCAGGGTTTTAATCTGTTTTGCATGCCGTGGTAGATCTCCACCTAGGTGAGAGGAGTGTACCACTAGCCAACCTCTCTGCATGGCTTGAACGGGCCTGTGGCCTGTGCATGGTTGGACGTGATGGTTTGAGGGTCATAGAACCTTAATCACGGACAGTAAGCTTGGCCTAGTGGGCCAAGCTTACTGTCCAACTTGTTACAATGTGGAGGCGTATCCTTCTTGTTTGATGATGTCGGAGAAGCCATCAACAGTCAGAGCACCCAAGAAGTGAGGAAAAGCCCATAGGCCATCGTGAATAACACAGCAAGAGTCCCCCATGATGGATTGATACCAGCCACCACAAGCAAGAAAGGGTTAGAGGACGATGGCGAAGACCATCAATGAGGGAGAGCACAAGAGAGTTTCATACAATGATTACAAGGACAAAAGGGAAGAACAAGAGTAATGCACAAACCACACAAGAGGAGATTCATACGACAAGAGCTCATCATTTTGCACATCAAAATTGATCTTGGCTATGTGAAATGCTTTTGTGAGATAGCTCGCCTTATGCTCTCGCATGCCAACACAAAGGACACAACCGTCACCGCTCACCATACTCATGTACAAGATAGTGCCTCATGCTAATGAGCTTTGTGCTTGTCTGACACATGCTATCATACTCGTGTTTTCAATACGGGCTTTCATTGTCAAAGTAGACTACAATGCAGTGGATGTGTTGGCAAAGTCGCTACATCATATTGCACAATCAGACGTTCTCACAAACCCGAGCCTTCAACATGACATAGTCGGTCTTGGTCAAGCTGCGTACCACGAAATCCTGCTTGCCACTTTTTTACAAGAGCATAGTGCCTTCAGGAAAAAATACAAAACTTAAGTAGCTACGGGCATCACAATCTTGACTTGCCATTGACAATGTATTTGTTGAGAGCCACAGATAACTGCATAGAAAAGAACAAGCCCAAGTGGGAGATAGACATGAAATCTTGAACAACGCACAACTTATCCTCCAGATGGAAGCATTGTCAACTCCAAAAGACGTGAGACATGATTTTTACAAAGAGGTAGCATATGTGCACATCATGGTCCCAAGGAACATGAGGGAGACATTGGTTTGAAGGTACATCATGACAACGTAGACTCCTTGAGATGATGGGGCTTGATGACGTAAGACGCCTCTATCCAGCAAGATTCATGTGTGTGGATGCTGAGGAGAACATGGCCAACAAGTCAGCAATACACTTCTCTAGCAACCTGACATATCCAACCCTAGGCACGTGCACCATACAAAACTTTCTTTCATGCTCAGTATCTTGGTCCAGGCGGTGTCTTCTTCAATATTGAAGAAGACACCGCCTGGACCAAGATCCTTCATTTGTACACAGACTTGAGGAGAGCCCTCATGTCCTGGACAACCTAAAAGCTTTGGGAATTAATAAAGATATCGTCCACAAACACTAGGTAAACAACAAAGGGTATAAAGGGAGTTTTCATGACAAAATTTCAGTCCATAGGGTTGCAATGACACCCTCCTTGCTCCAAAAGGTGGAGAACGTGAGACTCTAATAGGGAGGAGACTGCTTTAGCAAAAAAAAGACCTCTCAAAGGCACTTTACTTGGTTTATGCTATCATTGAACCGTGGAAGATATTCCAAATAGATCTCCTCATCAGGTTTGTCATGGAAAGGCATTGTTGATTTTTTTTCTGGTGGAGCTTTCAATTACTATGAGCTGCCTGACTTAACATGGCCTTCGAAGTGTTCTTCCCAATAGGGGTAAAGATGGCATCAAGTACACACCGCTTGCCTAAGAAAACTCCTTGGCAGTGCAACGAGCCTCATGTTTCTCCACTAATCCATACGTTTTTTTCTCCTTTGTAGCACCAAACAATCAAAGATTCTTGCGACCACGAGGGAGCTTTTCCTTCTCATAAACACCACACTCCTCGATGGCAAACAGCTCCTCGCGCATGGCTTGCTTTCAAAGTATTGCATCTGTAGCAGTGTGCACTTGCAACATAGTGTCTAGCTTAGACATGCATGCTATGGCACCACTAAAAAATGTATTTTCCAGCTTCCCATAAGCCAAGCAAAACTGTTGGTTTAGGTGAACAGGTAGAAGTTATAGAGCAAAAGATGATTTGGGAATGGGACACTTGAGTTATTCATGAGGACAGACTTGTTGGAATTCCCCACTAAGTACCACATGAATGAGGACTGCCACCACTTTGTAGTTTAAATGAAGCATATCCCTGGTTTGAATACTTAATCAGAGGATTCCTCGACTTTGTAGAAAAGTGACAAAGTTTTATCCTATGATAAAATTGTGGTGTATACCCCTTGTATTCAGCCAGGGACAAGCATGTACTAGGAAAGGACATGGATAGGAACCTTGATTCCTGCCAGCCTGGTCGTGTGACAAATGAGAACAATTGTCGCTATATGTGCCAAACGGTTGAGTCCCATTAACGTCAACCACTGTATGTTGAACAAAATTGGTTCGTCTTGGCCACACCGGCAGTGACATCACTGCACGCATGGGCGACAACGAATGAGGAAAGGACACCTTTGAATGAACAGGATTGCTCCTGAGAGCTATCAAACTCATATCTTGTCCTAAACAAGCACACCATTTGTTAAGCACAGAGGATTATTACCCTTTTGACCAATGGATGGATGTGAAGCATCATGTTTTCGACATTGTGGCCACTGTTCATGGCAAACTGGACGCATGTGACATGTGAGAAGGCACACATTTCTTCCATTGCCTTTACTAAAGTTTGCCACATGAATCACAATATAAAACCTCATAATGACAAGGGACGGGAGATCAAAGGGCATAAGAGACGTCTCGCCCATAACACCAGCATATCTTGATGCAATGACATGGAAGTATTACTATGAAGTGGATGCAAGCCAAACCTCATCTCTTCTTTGTTCACATGTTGTATTTCTTATTGAAGTTGTCCGCTCATCTTGTGGAGCACACACATTTTTGCCAATGCTAATAAACTGGTTTTCATCTCAATCAGTTCATTTCATGTCACAAACCAGAGAGTTTTTAAGGTCATGTATTTTCTTTCTTGTCGACACCTTGTAAGTCAAAGCACACACTCTGACAAATGTCAAACTGATCATCTTGCATCGACTCTGCCTTGAAATGGAAAGCTTACCAAACATGCACTTGGCCCGCTTGTGTCTCGTTGCTTTTGGCCCATGAGGTGTTCCCATCCTCCCTATCCCTCCATGGATGCATGGAGCTATGAGCAGGAATGGAATTGCATAAATCTAGCATGGCTCAGTAAGAATGCTTGATTGTTTGCTAGTATTCTAATCTTCCAGAGATTGTTTGCTGAATCATGGGGTTCGCTTGCCGAGACATGCTCATTAGCGTACCTAACTGAAAACATAACACATGGCGTTTCTCCTTTAGAAGTGAGGGTAGTGCAATTACATGGAAGTCATTGTCCGCAGACTACTTTGTTCATGTTTTTTTAATGTAAAATTTGAGTATTTTCAGTGATAGTATGTTGCTAACAAATGTGATGGATTTTATACAATGATGTTTACGATTCCGTTCTTGGATCAATGAATTCAATTATCAAGGGAATAATGTATCAACCTACTTTGGATCTATGTCAGAGCAGAACCACATAAAATCACAAATCACACACTCATACCCCTCCCATCCGAGACATGACTTTACTTCATGGAGATTCAAAATATTTCATGCAGACAGACTGGACATATGTTTTGCATTCATTCAAAAAAAGATGTAGGTAAATAATTCTCTTTCCAGTGTTATTCTTCATGAAACATGTTCTTGGCATCCATGTCTTCAACATCGTAGAATGTGATTCCTCTGTCAATGACATCCTAGAATGTTGTCAGAGATAAACCATCGTCATCAAGGGGACAGGTGCATACTTAGTTCGTCGTTCTTGTTTTTAGCCATCTCAAAGATTAATCTCTCAGGAAAAGGAGAGCAACACCGGTGTCACGGATTGTCACAAACGTGATGGCTAGCTTTCTAGTGTCACGGATTGTCACAAACGTGATGGCTAGCTTTCTAGTGTCACGGATTGTCACAAACGTGATGGCTAG
>SZWC01003190.1:6725-16660 GCA_023375785.1 Penium margaritaceum
GGATGGAGCCCATTTTGCAGATAGGCACTTGTAGATTATGTCATGAATGAAAATCATTGTGTTCATGGATTCAAAATTACTTTTGAACGTGATCCTACAATTACTCATTTTGCAGTTACCTCCTCTTCGGTTGACATTTTGTTAATGATGCTCTTCACTGTTCCCTTAAAAAAATGACTTTACTTGAGCAACATAAACCTTAATGTCTTTGACTGAATGATCTGTTTATGGTATCCACATGAGTGATATACAAAGGTTTGGTGCAAAAGTTTGTCACATGCATGAGAAAAAGTACACGTATCTTTCCGACATAGCATACAACCAGTGGTCTGGACCAAGACAAACAAAATCATCCCATATGACCCCATGAGTCGATGTCCTTCACATGTCTAATTTCCTTAACCAAGAGTGTGCAAAACTTTTATATCACAGGTCAATTCATTCTCCGTGACTGTACAATAACACCATGACTATGATTATAGTGTTGTTCCTCAAGATGTCTAAAACATTATTGAACTTAAAACCACAAAAAAGGAATGTAGAGTTGAGGAGAGGAAAAAAATCACTTTGATCAAAACATACAACAAACATTAATGCACAAAATACAAGAGACGTATAACTTGTTCAAAGGTTGGTACTTTTGAAGTGAATACATGGTTGGGTTGATGTCCTAACTCACCTTGCTCCTTATGATATCACAGAGCCATTTATCCGTGATCTTCGTGAAAAGTGGTCTGAAAACAAAACACATGTGTGATATTGATAACAGTACAACTGATAGAAAGTATGAGTGATATGAAAAGAAGAATGGAACTGACACCATTGAAGTTCAAATGATTCCATCAAGTTAGAAACATGCCATTGAATGAAAGAACTCAGTCCATATTAAGAAAACTCTGCAAGAAGGATGCTTGATCATTCCACGTTGTGGTAACAGTTGCGCAATGGTCCCCAAAGATGATGAAATCTTGTTTTGTCTTCATGTTTCCTTCACATACTTCAAGAGAATCACCACTCCAAATGCAAGATCTTGATGTGAATAAAAAGACATATACTATTTAGAGTAAAAAAAGTGAGAGGATTAAAAACAATGGTTCAAAATATGTCATAAAAGCTCACTCCATAGTGTGATGGTCGGATGAAGTGTAAAAGTGACAATGTCTGATCACTAAGTGAGAGAATCACCAAAATGAATTCATCACACATCATGCTAGTTGCTTCAGCCTTGATGGAAATTTATAATCTCATTTCCCATATCAGAGTGCAATCCATTCATATGGATCAAAATCTGACATTCAAATTTCACATCGTACAATAGAAATCCGAAGTATCACAAGATGCGAATGTAAAATAAATCACCTTTTATCAGGCCTCATAGTAAGTGTGATGGTCAAACAAATTGTATGGTTGAAAAATGTTCAAAAATCTCACCGGTTAATGTGACGGTGAGGTGGAGCGCACAAGTGATGATACTTCATCACCAAGTGGGAGCATCACTAAAAGAACTCCATCACGCATCATACTTGTATCAGCCTTGATAGAAAATGATGATCCTATATGCCTTATTAGAGTACAACCACTTCCTATGGATCAAAACTTCACATTCAAATTTCACATCTTCCATTGCTTGTCCAAAGCATCACATACAAAATCAATATGTTGACTGTAGATGTAAACATTATAAAAATATGTTTGTTGTGTCATTTCTGGATAACATCTGACATTATACAACATTATAGAATTCGAAGGTCTTCCAATTGTATATGGATTCATACACCTTTAGCTTTACATCCTCCAAAAACACCTTGGAAACATCCTTGGATTCACCCTCATGACAATCAACAAGGGAGACTTGTCGGTGAAGAAGATGCGCACATCAATAAATGTCTTTTCATTGTCGACAAATCAGTCATGAATTGTGACCATCTCTTGGAGATGTAACCCCTGATAGTTTGGACAAATCTTGGCAATCAAGCACAATGCTCATTCTTGTGAAACAATTTATTTTTTAACGAAAAAACGGCTTGTGGGAAAAAATTGATAATGTGTAACCAAAAACATTTTCAAAGATAACTCATGTTTTGTTTATATGAAGAAAAAATAGATGTCAAGAGATGAGGTTTGAGGAGTTGTAAAAGAGAAAGATGATATGGTATGAAGTGTGTAACATAGCATGGATGATATAGACGTACAAAAAAATGTGTCTATATAGTTGATCAAATATCTTTATGGATTCCAATATAATGACATGTCATAAGTTGTTGAAGAATTCCTAATTTTATAGACATGGAAGTACACAGTCTATTTTGAATTGCTTTTGAAATAGGATGAACATAAATAATGTTAAGTTTTAAAATGATACTTTAGATATTAGAATTGGATGCACTAAGTGATGAAATTACATGACATGGCATGGACCAAGACAACACAGGGTACCCTGGCATTGTATGGCATAACATAGATTACAATAAAAAGTATTGTCTAAAAAGACATCACATCACATTGTATGACCAGGTAATGACATCCTACCACAAGATTAATGCATCCTCCCACACCACATAGCAGTTCTTTGACATGAAATCACACCACATCACATCACAAGACAATAAAACAAATGCAATTACATTAGAGCATTTTGCATTTCATGTTTCCTAGTCATTTAGAGCCAATCACCACATACTAATACACTCCTGTAACAGATAATAGTACACATAACCATACGAACAAAACTTCTACCATGCTATTCATGAGAAAAAAGAGCAATCAGAAACATCCAAGAGAAAGAAGTACATTGTTTCTATGTAGTATTCTAGACACAATTTTATCTCTTAGATTATCATTTTTGGACAGGTTCCTTTGTCTTTAGTAGGGATAACCAAAAAGACAAGTAATTCTTTTAGGCGCAGTTTTTATGACAAGGATCCTCATACATTTTTCTAGACGTGTAATACTAGCCATGATGAATAATTCCTATGTACATTTTAAACCCTTCACCATCACACATAAAAAATAAAGGTAGTCAAATGCTGCCACATGTTCTTAGGATACTTGCTTGAGTATACTAGAAAATGGTCTGGTCCCCTGATCGCTTTTTCTTGAAAGCACTTAGAGCCAAAGAAGTCTTTTGATGCATTTATTGAGATCTTCATTTGGGTACAAACATCTTTTTATTCTCCCAGTCACTAGCCCGTCTCCCTCCACTCCCCCCTATCCCCCCTTCCCTACCCTTCACCAAACCCACAAAGGATACGAGGTAAGTGCATTAGGAAGTGAAGAGCACATTATGCAGATACCTGGCACAGCCGGTCGGTAGCTCTCTACCGACCGAGAATTTTCAATGAAATACACAATTCTCACATGTGTACATATTGGCCAACATGAAGTGCCATAACTCAGAACTTCCTCGTGTATTCCCCCTATGTACTTGAGTGATTGCCACCGGGAGGGTGAATCCGGTTTGGGCTCAAAATGCCTCGTCCATCACCCTCATGTCGAGGTATACATGTGATGAGTGAATGTTGAAGTGCTTGACACATGGCACGTAAGTAACCAGGTACTGTACAATAGTGAACACGTGTGTTGGTAGTTTGACACTTCTAAACCATAGAATATGTAAAAACTGATTGCTTAAAGTTGATATCAGATGTAATGAGTTTTCAAAGTTATGCATTATGAGATCATTCATTCGCTGACACTGACTGACAATCACAAATACAACTACTATGAAATATACAGACTTATATGTTGTTTTTTATCACGTCTCAATATATCATTTAATCACTCGTTTCTAATTGTTGAACGGCAAGAAGTCATTGAAAGAATCAATCATCCAAGCAACATATGTACGAAGTCTTGCGTGCATTTGATCACGAATAATGAAAATACTAAGCCTGTAAGCCAAATGACGGAACTCGATGACCAGACTCGTGAGTCCGAGTCCGAGTCCAGACTCGCGAGTCGAGTATCCTGGTCCGGACTCGACTCGGGAATCGCGAGTCCTCGGCCCGGGGGGGGGGGGGGGGNTCGACCCCGCCGCTGGGCAAAAGAATGCGAGTGGGGCCTTAGACCCCCCTCGCCTCTCCCCCCCCCCCCCACTCGGTGTACCAGAGGTATACCCGGACGACACTGCCCGGCTCCGTCGGGCAGCCTCGAACGGGTCACTCGCTGCCCGTCTCCGGACGAGCGAGGGTTTCAGCGGGGGGGCCAAGCGAGGTCATTCGCTTCGCTGAAGCCCCCGCTTCACAGCGGGAGTCCCGCCGGCTCCCAACCCCTCTGGAGTCTAACTCCCTGCTCCTCTGTTGCACCCCACCGCAGCCAGTCCACACTCCGCCATGGAGAAACCGAATGAGACTCCGACAGTGTCCTCCTCGAAGTAGCTGGTACAAGCAACACTGAACCCGAAGACGCAGCGGTTGGACAAGTGGACAAAGAAGCCGTCCGTGATATGGACGGTCTTCGAGTACGTCGTGATAAAGGGAGAACCGCGGGCATAGTGCCAGTTGTGCCCCAAAGCACGCACAGGCCTGAAGGGGTCGTTTGCGATTACCGATGGGCAGACAAGCAGCATGTGGAAGCATGTCCGCAAGGACCACAACGAGCGGTGGAAGGAGTTGAAAGCACTGGACGCGCAACAAAACTTGGAGAGGGCAACGGGTGCTGCTGCTGCGGTTGCCGCGGACGTCGACCACACCAACACGACCCTGACGCGTGGGGTGGCAGGTGTGGGTGTGTGTTTCAACAGGAAGTATTTTCAGAGCTGCATATGGAAGCATGTGGTGGACAAGAACCAGTCCTTCTTGTCAATTGAGTCTCACTGGCTGAAGGTAGCATTTCTGCACTGCAATCCTTTTGCCATTCTACCTGGCCGCATCACACTCACAAGACTCATCAAGAATGGTGCAGCAGCCTTTAGGAAGAAGCTGAGGAAGATGTTTGCCCTTGTGTGCACGGGGGTCTCATTCACCACAGACGGTTGGCAGAGTGATGCCAACCAAATGTACTTGGGCATAACTTGCCACTGGATTTCCGAGTGGCACATGCAAAGTGTGGCGTTGGCTTTTCCCTCATGTTCAGATGATGCCACTGTTGTAGCTGTATTTGACATCTTCTCTGCCGCAGTGAAGGATTGGGGACTGTGGAACATGATGTATTGTCTCACGGTGGACAATGATTCCGTGAATGATAGCATGGTAGACAATTTCCTTGTGCTCCAGAATGACAACTTCAGCAAGGATGGGCACATTCGCTGCATGGGGTATGTGCTCAACCTTGCTGTCAAGGATCTGATTGCGGTGCCTGAGGTGGAGGAGCATCTGAAGACCACGCGGGACATTGTTAGCTATGTGAGCCGCTCGGCCAAGAGAGAGTTTTTAGTGCTGAATGCATGCCATGCGCATGGAGTGAACTACTTGTCTTTGCACCAGGACACTCCAACGTGTTGGAATTCCACACTGGACATGTGTGAACGCGTGGTGAAGATCAAGGACGTGTTGGATGAGTGGTTGCAGCCTCGAGAGCCCGGTCTCATTCCCAGTGGGCAGGGGTGGGAGCTGCTGGGCATGGTCATTGCAATCCTCAAGCCCTTCAAGGGCTTCACAGAGGATATTTCTGGTCAGGATTACCCCACGCTGTCCCTGGTCCTTCCATTTTTCAGCAACATCTTGCAGCGCCTCCATGGCTGGCGCCTGAAGGCCGGGGCAGCCGAGAAGAAGCGCGAGAGGAAGGCGTTCCTTGATGCCAACGAGAAGCTGCTGCTGGTGCTGGAGCCGGGCCTGAAGAGCTGTGTGGACAAGGTGAGATTGTGGACTGTGGCTGCTGTTATGTTTCTGGTGATGTTGTGGTTCTGCTCCTAATGTTTTCATTTTCTTTGTCGTTGGTGCAGTTGGAGAAGTATGTGAAGAAGGCCAGCCTGCGACACGTGGTGGCAACCGCGCTGGACCCGAGGTTCCGCTTCCGCTTTTTTGAGCGGGTCCATAAGGTGAGGTGGGGGGTTTGTTGCTTGGAGGGGGGGCTGGGTGGTGGTGGTGTTGTATCCGTCCCAAACTTTGTTTAAGAGTCAAAAAGTGTATGCTTTGTTTGTAGTGTCATTTGATGTGTCGCTTTAACAGTTTCTAAACCTGTTTTGTGCTCATCATTATATGCAGCTGCTCGGCATCAAGACCGTGGTGGAACTCGAGCTCAAAGTCATGGACTTCATGAAGCCGTACTTTGCAAGGGTGCAGGCCAAGAGGGAAGCTGAAGCAGCAGCAGCAGCAGAGGAGGCAGCAAGGGCTACAGCACAAGCAGCAAAGGCAGCCGAGGATGAGGTGGTGCCAGAGGAAAAATCTGGCAGTGCAACCCCTGCTGCAGCCACATCAAGCAGCCAGCCACAAGACCTCAGTGGTCCTGCAGCAGCCGCCAAGCGTGGGCGGCAGAAGCGGCAGAAAGTGAGCATGCTAGAAGTGGCTTTGGAAGATCCAATGGAGGACATGTTCGAGGAGCCTGAGGTGGAGGAGAAGGCCGTAGCACCAGACACGTTGGAGGAAGAGGTGGAGGCTTTCAAGAAGAACGCTAGGGGAGGACGGAAGATGAACGTTCTTAGATTCTACAAGGAGAAACAGCAGCTGTATCCAACCTTTGCACTGTGTGCACTTGACGTTCTGGCCGTGCCAGCCACCAGCACTCCCAGCGAGAGAATGTTCTCGCTGGGGGGTCGGGTGGTCACTGATTTCCGCCACTCTTTGTCGCAGATCACTGTACAGGACCTGTTGTGTTTAAAGACATGGATAAACGACCCGGCACTGAAGGACTTCCCAGTCCATCCCTCGGGTACTGTATCTGAGGAGCTGGAAGAGGTGGAGCACAAGGAGAGGGTAGCCAGGAGGGCTGCTCGAAAAGCAGCGAAGACAGGGGGCCTAGCAGCAGCAGTTGTTGCAGAATCTGATGGTGATGGAGGGGAAGATGGAGAACAGGGAGAAGAGGCAGACAGCACAGACAGTGGGGAGGACAATGACAGTGAGGAGGATGAGAATGACCATGAGGGCGATGACGAGGAGGATGCGGAGAAGGATGATGATGTGGTAGAGATGTCGTAGACATGATATGTTGAAATGTGATTGCCAACAGTCTTCATTTCTAACGTCAAGTTCCTCATTTCTTTTCACTTTTCCATGTTCCCGTGCTCTGTTCTTGTCTTTCAGAAGTAGTGCCATGGAATGGAACAAGTGTTATCATAAAATGTGAATTGACTGTGTAATGGATTACACACAAGTTAGTGTATCAAGCAGATCTTAGGTGTATGAAGCACCTGCACATAGACTTAGTGTTCTGGTCAACAACCACCAGGTTTCATGCTAAGTATGTGTATTTTGTTATGAGGCTGTGTCCTGTAGTTCGTGAAGGAACAACAGTATGTACACTCGAGTATACACACACACACTATGTTCTATAACTGGTACTGGAACACCCATGACTCAGTCATGGCTGAAAGAGGTGAAAGTGAAAGAGGTGAAAGAGGTGAAAGTGATTGTATGAACACATTGTGTTCTGGATGCAAATGCCCTAAACACATAGTTTGCACCATATGCCTCACACAAAAAAAAGATTGACACAAGGACTCGCGAGTCACAAGAAGGTGGACTCGCGAGTTTAAGGACTCGCGATTCTGGGCCCAGACTCGCAAGTCCGAGTCGACGCCAGCACGCGGACTCGCGAGTCTGAGTCCAGGCCCGGACTCGAACTCGTGACCCGAGTCCTTAGTCCAGAATCGTGATTCTGGACTCGTGAACAGGCTTAGAAAATACCCAAAAACCATGTTGTTGATTGTGGGATTGGACCAACTCATAACAAGGGGGACGGTAGGCATGAATCAACTTAAAGAGAAGGCTAGCATTTGTTTTAGATAAGTTTAAAATGTTACCTTACCTGTGGGTTGAGCGGCACTACTAGTCAAGCAAAAGTGCAGCTCTATCGTTGATACAATAAATGTTGTGAACTTCTATGACACAAGTGTCCAAATGTGACCTCTTTACCGAAACTGTTTGGAATCAAATTAAGTGCAGATATGGGTTATGAAATCAAATGACAAAATAACTAATCATATATATGGTCATAAAAATGTCTTACATGTTTTTCTCAATGTTATCATTTTAGTTGAATACAAGATACACGATAAATACAAACAGGACATTATGTATAACAATAATCTTGTCCAATATTTTGGAACTGATTTCACATGAGAGGAAGACTTCTTTTAGATCAAGTAGTAAGAAATAATGTTTATATTCAAACCAAAAGCTAATTTGTACAATGGTTTTTGCCTTCAATCACACCGCTCGTTCATTTCAATCAAATATACATTCACTCTCCACATGTACTCTATACTCACGTCCCCAAATTATTATCTACCTTGAGCCTTACACAGACAACATCATACACCAGCGGTTTTTTAGTTCTCAGGAGACTAACACGTTCCTAAACCTCCATGTTAGCTCCTCACGTATAGTTTCACCTTCAATTGATCATCCATTTAATCGTACAAACCACATCTCATCAAACACACAATAAAAGTACATAACTGTAGTAAAATGTCACACCAAATCCACTCATGCACTCAAATACCTCCAGGAATTATACACAAGTTGACATCCTCACATATATACCATGAAATTGTTTCTGCACCTCTTTATGTACTTCTCACATACACTTTCAAACTAGACCTTACCCTCTCTCTCTCTCTACCAAATATACACATAATTGTAGACATGTAAACAAATAAAACCAAAATGTTGGTCAATAAAACATCTACAACCATCACAAGCATAAAATGTTTCAACTATGTACAGATAGAATTCATTCAACCATTCAAGATATCGCATCTATACATGTATACACTGGTACAAACATTCACTCACACGAAAATGAGTTATCTTACACCTCCTCATACACTCCTCACATACACTACCACGCTCACTCCCCGTATGTACTTCAACCTAATCATCCCTATCTCCTCCCATCCAACTCTAGGTCAGCCCACTTAACCCACTATACAAGTGTGCATTTCTACTCACAAAGCACATGGTCATTCATACACCTCCTTATGCACCCCACACATACACTTTCAATTGACACATCCCCTCCCACGGTCTAGCAGCTTCCTCAAAGCTTGTATGTTACATCATATGACTTCATACACTCTTCGTCTAGAGTATACAACAATTTTTATAAACTTGACCTAAGTCTAATAGGATATAGAATAATACATTGCAAAACATTGTTGTGCCCACATCACATCACGCCGCAATGCACCAAAAATCACATTGAATAACGTGGTGCTCCGTATCATAACTTCAATACTAATTCTTCATACAATCATCAATATTTAAGTAAAATATAGATAAAACTTACGGGTAAGCAGCCAGCTAGAGTGGCCGTCGGCACAACTCAAATTTGCATGAAGTTTGGTGGTTCTACATAAAAAAAACTTCTAACACAAGTTTCCTCTTTTGAAAAGGTATGATCTCATTAGCAATGAACCTCATTAGACAGGGCTTCATATAGTTGCAGAGAGAGAAAGAGAGGGATAGAGAGATAGAGGGAGAGAGAGAGAGAGAGAGAGAGAGAGAGAGAGAGAGTCAAAAGATACAGACATATACAAAGGATGAGAAAGAGACAAAGAAAGAGACATAGATAGATAACAAGACACAAACAGAGTCTCACAGATTGACAAAGACAAAAACAATGACAAAGACAGAGAAAGAGATGAAGATAGTAAAAGAGAAGAAGAGAAAGACAAAAAAGGCAACAGAGATCGAGACAAAGGCAACGACAAAGATTGTGATGGAGAGAGAGAGAGAGAGAGAGAGAGAGAGAGAGAGAGAGAGAGAGAGAGAGAGAGAGAGAGAGAGAGAGAGAGAGAGAGAGAGAGAGAGAGAGAGAGAGAGAGAGAGAGAGAGAGA
>SZWC01003190.1:29350-46311 GCA_023375785.1 Penium margaritaceum
TATGTACGTGTTTTTGTGTGTCTCTGTATGTGTGTGTGTGCGTGTGTGTGTGTGTGTGTGTGTGTGTGTGTGTGTGTTTACGAATATGTATGTGTATGTGTAGTTGTGTGTGTATATGTGTACGTGAGTGTACATGTGTGTACATGAGTATAATGTGTATATATGTGTTTGTGTATGTGTGTATGTGTGTATGTGTGTATATTAGGATGATGTCACCCCGTGTCCTGTCGTGTTCTATCATGTCATGTCATTTTACATTGTGTCCTCTTGTCTTGTGGCATGTTGATTTTCTTAACATTTGGAGGCAATCTTCTCAGATTTGTACAACATGGCTAACATTGTGGGGCATGAATGGATATCAGTAATTGTCCTGGCAATGGTGTATCCAAGTTGTGAGTTGTACTCTTTACAAAGAATGAGAGTAAAGACAATTATTTGAGATGGGAATTGCTTGTTTTGTGTGTTACCTTAAAGCATGTGTGGTACTGCGGATTTTCACTCTGATTTTTTGTTCCATTCCTGAATATGAGAATTAGTTTTTATGTCTTATTCATGGGACAAAAACATGGTTGGCCAGACAACGTTTTACTTGGGTCAGTCATATGAATGAATTTCACAAGGAATGGAGAGTAAGGCTCAACCACTGAAAGCCTTAGTTTTTTGTGTTACTTACCAACGAAAGGTCTTTTATTAGACTGTTTCAAAAGAATGCTTCATCTACATGCTTGTATCGAAGAGGGAAGATATTGGAGGTATCCATCCAAGATACTACTATATACATTTTTATCTTGTTCTTCCATGTACAACCAGTTTTGAAGATGGAATTATGATAACAATAGATCATGCTGGAAGTTGTGCTTACAAATTATGCATCACTTGCTATACAAGTTTTTTAGAGACTCAATTGAGTTGGACATCATCAAGTGAAAACAAAAACAATTTGCTACTAAAGAGATTAGAGACACGAATGAGGCTTTCAAAAACACACAATGTACAAATCCTACTATGGCCAATAACAATGAATGTGATACAATCAAGGATACATGTTGTGATGTACGACAAAACACTTATGAAACCATACAAAGTACATATCTTGGTGATAACTTGTTCTGTTTTAAATGAGGACACACACGTGTACCTTACAATGGAAACTACCTTTTCCATACTT
The DNA here is from genome assembly GCA_023375785.1 of Penium margaritaceum. NCBI lineage: Eukaryota > Viridiplantae > Streptophyta > Zygnematophyceae > Desmidiales > Peniaceae > Penium > Penium margaritaceum. Next base: position 30,519 of record SZWC01003190.1, read on the forward strand.
TGTCAATAGCACAGTGTGGATCAATCAGGCTTCATGGAGGGTTATGACATCAAACCGTAACACATGGACGTCATAACTTCAAGCGCTTCAAATAAAATTATTGTATGTCATGAAAAATAATTCTGATATGGTGACTTACTTTCCACTTACACGTACTTAATTCTGAAGTGGTGACTTACATTTCACTTACACCAAAAACACCAGTTTGATTACGTGGTTTTTTTGGTGGATTTCTAGAAATGCTTTTATTTTAGATATTACTTAATGTTATGATCTTTTCATGTAGTAAACACCTCATACATTTTTTTTCTTCCTCTAAGACGTGCTCAAGTTGCCCACGTACGTCGGAACATTGATTGAAATTTTGAACCTTTGACACTCAACACACGAAGAGAAATGCATGGTACTTCCATCCACCAAGGTGCAAGTGCTAATGTATATCGAACTTTAGAGGAAGGAATACATTACTTATATGGACATAAGAGGCTTGTTCTAGATCCAAATAATAGGTATACATATATTGGTGGTCTTGAATTGCAAGAAATAGAGGAGCATGTGAGCATTGTGCATAACATATGACTTCTGAAGAGGAATACAAAATTCTACAAATACTGACACTGTGAAAGCTCCAGTCCATGTGCATGAAGAAGTTAAGAAGATAAATTGAAAGAAGGAACATGTGTAAAAAATCTACAATGTCAGATGGTCGGTTTTCAATTCTCTTGAAAGAAGTAAAAAATTCAATCAGTGACATACCAAAGAGGACAAAACCGATATTGAAAGATTGTATGTGTAACACTTGAAAAAAAAGAATCTACCATAAACCGTCAAAGAAATTGTGATGAAAAAATCTGAAGAAAAATCAAAAGATGGAGACAACTTCTTTTGCGTCACCAACGTTAGAAGGACAGTATAGACCTTTGATAAAAGATTTTCTATCTCATTATTCTAGTTTTTTATTCCTAAAATTGCAAATTCAAAGAAATATGGACAAGGATATGAAACACCTCGCACAACAACACCATTGTTCAATAACAAAAAGAAACATGTGAATCGATATTTTAAACAAACAAAATGTAAAGAAAAATAGGAGAGATTTTCTCCAAACCATACTTTTAGGAACCATCAAAGCCAGTAGAATCAGCAGAATGTTTGACAATTGCACCTATATTTTCACCTAAAGAAATGGATATGGATCAAGAACCAACTTTTGAGTCATCAAAGTTTACCTTGAAACAATTTAAACTCCTTAGATCAAGTTATTCGGAGTGCTGTAGTATACAAGCTGCTCAATCAATCAGTACTTCTTCACGCTTTTGTACTGCATTATTCGAGATGAAAGGAAGCAGGTTAAGTGATATTTATTGTATTCACTCTGTCATAGTTATGCGTAAGTATCTAATGAATAGTCTTTTCAATTAGGCAATGTTTTAAGAAGAATTTTCCATCTCTTTCATCATTCACATGGTTTTGTTGAGAGTGGTACACTTCTCATTTTAAAAGAAAGACTTCAAATATTATCGTACCAAAAACAAAACAAAGATAAGATGGATCCTTTGAAAAGGATTGTACAGATGGACCTTCAATTGATTGTGAGTTGTGTTCCTTGTTAATTTTGGAAAAGTCACTATTTTTTCAAAAAGAGATAGAAGATTATTATTTGCATATGTATTAGATGTGAGAGACGCATGACACACTTGTGAATAGGCCCCAACAGTGGTCACCTCGCCTTGACACTGTCGTTCTAGTCGTGTGTCCCCACGGCGTCGGGGTCAGCGCTCCGTACTCCGCACTCGCACTGGTTTTGATACACCCTCCACCTCCTCGGCTTCATTTGCGGTACCTATCGAGGGGCAGTGTGGTCACCGTGTATTGCCTCTTGTGACCGTAGCGGCAGGATGTGCACTCGCGCCAGGCCGTGGTACCCGAGCGTCCGCTCAGGCAGACTCAGATGATACGGTGACAACACATGGCGTGGAGTCTGATCGCGACATGATATTCATGGTGGAGACTTGCCTGTCATCGTCCGAGCTAGGTCCAGATCTTTCACAGCAACAGGTGATATCAGGAGGAGCGCAGGCACGGAGTCCCTCGACGGTGCACTCACGGCTCCGAACGGTGGAGGCCCAGGGTTGGCATAGGAGTCCTATACGGATCGGGATGCATGTACCAGACTTTTGGGGGAGAGTGTGTAGTAGAATCACACTAGTCTGGCGGATGTTGGAGTACTTGGGACGTGCATGTCATTGAGGTCGACATCTACGCTAGGGCAGCAATCGGGCATTCTACAACAGCAGGTTGCATCAGGAGGAGTGCATGTCTTGCGTGCCTTGGCAGTGCCACTCGTGAATCCGATCGGTAGCGACCTGGCAGTGGCATAAGAGTATCGTGTAGATTGGGATGTCCCATACGGATATCCGAGGCCGTTGGCGTACGGGGCTCACACAAGCCCGACAGCAGTCGCAGTGCATGAGCAGAGTTGGCCAGCTGGTCTTTTGAAGGTTGAGGCATTCTTGAGAGCAACAATTCTGGGAGATGTCGCTGGGTCATATGCTATAGCAAACACAACAGGCTCCATCATCTCATGTGCGCTACTTGAGGATGAGCTTCAGCCTAAGGAGTCGTTCGTGTTCATACAGTCTCCGGGTTGCCATACACACGACAGAGCACCGACATACATGACGGAGTCAGGTGGTGGTCCTCACTCTATCATCGAGCGGGTGGCAGCGACCAGCCTTCCCGGCAAGACAGTGCGTGAACGCCAGCTGCGCTTGCTGGTCGCCTTAACGGGCATTGTTGAGCCAAAGTCCTGCACACCTGTGTCCACTATGGCGGCAGTCAAGGACACTGGAGCAGATCCATACACGCGGATGGAGTCACCTCGTCAGCAGGAGCCCCCTCGTTTTCACCTAATGGTGACCCTGCTGATCACATCAACGGTGAGGGTGGCAGTACCTGCATGGACAACATTTCCACATGCTCCATGGACTCTGACTGTTGGCTTCAGTGGGTGTGGAGGCACCCTCAAGGATGCCTAGCTCTCTCTGAAGCACGATGCCAGTGTTCGGACAGCCAATGGACACCAATGGTGAAGAGTGTGGAGCACAAGGATCACAAATGTGAGTAGACAGAACACGTTGCATTCAGTAGATCTGAATCAAAACACGTTTTTGTAACTTGATATAGTGAGAGTACATGAGATTTTTAAAGCGTGTGATCTAAGCTTTCCAACGCATCCAAGCACGCCCAAATTGGAGCAGTAGAGCCCCTGCTACGGCCGTCGAAGCAACCCTTGGTGGAGCCGACCCGCCCACCATGCCCACGAACGGGAGTGACGGGAGGCTCTTCGACGGTGGCCCGTCGAAGCGCCCTTCCTGTCATTCCAACGTGGGGAGGGGCTTGCCCTGGTCCAGGAGACTATCCAAATCCATTCCTTCATGGCCCATGTGCCTTTGGAGCCCGTTGGAGACGAACTCAGATCACTGGCGGTGGATTATCCCGCCACCGACGGCAGATACCAGATTCCACCCGCCTAACACCCGATTTTTGGGCTAGGCTAAGTTTCTGAATACTCACTCAAATCGAGTGATTCAAAGCTCGATCCTGCATGGCAAAATCCAGGGAATCCAAATCTAAATACAGATTAGGTGTTTCACCACTCCTCAGTGGTCTAACCAGGGTGTACAATCAACGGCACTCATGGCAAGGGGCACACCATGTCAAAAATCTCCCCCTTGCACTACAGTCTTGATGCACTCTCCTTGGAACCTGTAGAATTTTAAACTTCAAAGCGTAGACCAAGCTCCATGCAGCTCACATCGTGCCTGTCCTTGGGCTATGCCTTGGTCATGGCATCAGCGAGCATGCGCTTAGTGCCACAATGCACAATGGCCGCATCTCCCTTCGCCACCAAGTCTCGTGCGTAGTGATGACGGATCTCGATGTGCTTGGTCCTCTTGTGCAGCACTAGGTTCTGGGTGAGGCTGATGGCACTCATGTTGTCAATGTTGAGTACCATTTGATTCCTTTGCGGCACGCCGATCTCTTTTAGCAACCGTCGCAGCCACATTGCCTCCTTTGCAGCTTCCGCGAGCGCGATGTACTCAGCTTCAATGCTGTACAGTGCCACGCAGTCCTTCCTGCTTGCCCATGAGACTACTGCACCACCAAGCACAAACACGTACCCCGACGTTGATTTTTCTGTCATCCACATCACCAGCCCAGTTGGCATCCGAGTAGCCGACCAACTCGCGGGAGCCATTACGCGCTCCCCCTCCAAACACGAGCCGCGATTGTTTTATCGCTTTGAGATAGCGGAGGATCCGCTTCACCGCTTGCCAATGCAGCGGCCTGGGGTCAGCAACATAGCGGCTCACTTGGCCCTCCGCAAAGGCCAGGTCGGGCCGCGTTGCCACCATGGCATACATGATGCTCCCCACCGCGGACTGGTATGGCACACCTGCCATCTCCTCCTTCTCCTCATCTGTGCTTGGCCCCATGCTCGAGCTTAGCTCACATGTGGTGGTCATGGGTGTACCGATGGGGTTGCACTCCTCCATGTTGTAGCGGCGGAGCACCTCTTGCACGTACTTTGCCTGCCCCATCTCCAGCGTTCGTGCCTTGCGGTCCCCCTTGATGGCAACGCCAAGGTAATACTCGAGCTCACCCATGTCGGTCATTTTGAACCGACCGCCAAGCTGCCGTTTCAGGTTCACCAACTCCTCCATGTCCGATGACACGAGGATGAGGTCATCCACGTAGAGGACCACGATCTGGTGCAAACCCAGCTGCTTTTGCACATACACGCTTTGATTCGCTTCGCAGGGCTTGAAGCCAAGCTCGGCCACAAAGCCATCCATTTTCAGGTACCACATGATTGGCGCTTGCTTCAGTCCGTAGAGCGCCTTGCGAAGCTGGCACACCTTCCCCAGTGGCGCATCCACCCCCTCCAGCACCTCCATGAGGACCTCCTTGTCCAGGTCGCCATTGAGAAACGTGGTTTTCACGTCCATTTGGTGGACTTTGTAGTCGCGCACCGCCGCCACCGAGAGGATGGAACGGATGGAGGCAAACTTAGCCACCAGTGCGAAGGTTTGTTCGTAGTGTTCACCCTTCTGTTCGGCGTACCCCTTTGCCACCAACCGCTTTGTACCGCTCCACCTTCCCCTCCTTGGTGAGCTTCTTCTTGAAGATCCACTTGTAAGATCCTCTTTGTGGGAGGCGAGCTAAGATTTTATGGCTCCCTCCCACTCAGCCCCATCCTTCTGCTGCAATTCCTCCTCGACGGTCTCGGGCTCCTCTTGCGCAAAGAACGCTTGAGCAAACCCAGTCCAGGTGCCCTGCGCGGCATCGTACCGTTTTGCCGTCCTTCTTGCGCGTCCGCTTCTCCAGGGCTATTGTTGTTGAGATTGTTTCTGCTACTGCCGCTGCTGCTGCTATTGCTGCCCTCTCACGGCGCCACTCGCACCACTGCCCTGCTCCCCCTCTCTCAGGAACCGTGGAGATGCGGGCTCACTACCCGCCTCCTCGTTCAGCTCCACTGCTGTCGGCGCTTCGGACTCAATGTCCGACTCAGCTGACTGTATATCAGCCACTCCCCCATGCCCTGGATGGTTCCCGCCGGTTGGAGCCGCTCGGACGTCACCCTCTTTTGCGTCCTCCGGTGTCTCCCCCTCGCGGAGTGGCAGCCACTCCCCATGCTTGGAGAGACCTGCGTCCTTGTCTGTCCAACGGTTGTCCTTGTCAAACGTGATGTTGTGACTCTTCACGATGTGTTGCCTCCGCGGGTCAAAGAGCCGGTACGCCTTGCTCCCACTCTCGTACCCAACAAAGATGCACCAGCAAGTTTGCGGGTCCAACTTGCCCCGCCCCTCCCGTGGCTGTACAACAGCATGTGCAACACAACCAAAAGTGCGGAGGTGTGCCACAGTTGGCTTCTTCCCGCTCCACACTTATTGTGGCGTCTTCCACACCTTGGACTCTGCGTCTTTTAGCGGCTTCGTTGGCGTCTGGTTCATGATGTAAGCCGCTGTCCGTGCCGCCTCACCCCAGTATCGCTGCGCGAGGCCGGCATAGCTCAACATGGACCGGACCATGTTGAGGATGGTGCGGTTCACCTTCTCGGCAACGCCGTTTTACTGCGGAGAGTGTGGCGTGGTTTTCTACCGCGCCATCCCCTTGCTTTTCATCCATGCCGAGTAGCCCTCATACTTGCCACCGTTGTTGCTCCGGAACGCCTTCACCTTCAAACCTGTTTGCCGCTCCATTGCCGCGACAAACTCTTGCATACAAGTCAGGACATCACTCTTCCTCTTGATGATGTAGAGGTAGAGCTTGTGGCTATGGTCGTCGATGAAGGTGACAAAGTAGCGAGCGCCCCCGATGGAGCTCTCGAATGGTCTACACACGTCAGTGTGGAGCACCTCCGGCTTCGCCGATGCACGCGTCCCTTTGCCATCAAACGGCTGCCGTGTCGCCTTACCCACCACGCATGGCTCGCACACGGCATTCTTGGCTGCATCGAGACCCTTGACCTCAAGGCCCTGTACCACTTCCTTTTTCGCCATGTACCTCACACTAGAGGGAGCAATGTGACATAGGCGGCGGTACCATATGTCCAAATTTCCTTCATCCTCTGTCACAAGGTTGACGTTGTCAGTCCTCACAGTATCGGCAAGAACCTTGGTACGGAGAAGGTACAAGTCCTCCTCCCTCTTGCCTCGTGCAATCACCTTGCCATCCCCCTCCTTCCGGATGATGGCTTCTTTCTTGTTGAAGAGTACCTCGAGCCCCTTGTCGGTAAGGCGGCTCACTGATTGCAGGTTTGCCCCAAAGTTGGGCATGTGGAGCACGTCGTAGATGATGCACAGAATGACTTTCCCGTTCACCACTTACTCAATGCGGACATTGCCTTCACCCGCGGCCAACTCCGTTTTGCCATTGGCCACTGTCATGCACCGCTCCGTGGTGCCGTAAGTGACGAACGCCGCCCGGTTGCATTGTGTGTGGCGGCCTCATCCGGAGTCGATCGCCGTGACTTCCAAATCTATCAAGTCAGTAGATTCCCTGGCCATCATGGCTTGGGTGTCCTTCTTTCCGCCCATCCTAAGCTGGTCCGACTTCTTGTTGGGGCAATCGCATGCGTAGTGACCCTGTTTGCCACAATTGTAGCACTCCCCCTTATTGTCACCTCTCTTGGTGCCCTGCTTGGCACCCTTCCCCTTCTTGCCTTCCCCTCCACCTTGAGGGCGGACGGCAAAGGCGGAACTTGATGTTGCCCCGCTCTCTCTCCCACCACGCCGCATCCATTCGTTGCGGCCGTACTCAGCCACCTTCGGGTACTTCAGCTCATCGGCGAACCAGCCGCCTACAACGGTGATCATGGGACTCCAACTGTCCGGCAATGCCAGAAGGAGGATCATGGCTTGCAGCTGAGGGTCAACCTTCCAACCGGTGGCTACGCACTTGGAGGTGAGGGACTCAATCTGCTGCAGGATCTCCATGATGTCATCGCCTTCGTTGGCTCGGAGGGTGACGAGCCTCTTGAAGACGAAGAGTTGGTTAGCGAGGTTGGTGGACTGGTAGATGGTGCACAGCTTCTTCCAAGCCTCTGCGGCCCCCGTGCATCCTTGAATCAGTGCACGCCGTGGCGGAGCTAGCGCTAACACCAACAATGCAAGCACCTTCTTGTTACGCTTCTTGGACTTGTCCACTTCCTCCGGTGTCGCGGTATCCGGAGGCGCGGTCTCTTCACCGTTAACCAACTCAAGCAGGCCCTTTTCATCGAGGTAGACCTCAAACTGCCACCTCCACAAGGGGAAGCCGTTTCCATCAAACTTGGAGACGGCGCTGATGCTCTCTTGCTCGGTCGTTGCCATGGCGCGCGGCGGTAGCGTGAAACTTGAAGAGCTAGGGTCCGTCTAGGCACGTGGGCCCATAACCCTTTGTTGGTTCTAGTGGGTGTGGAGGCACCCTCAAGGATGCCTAGCCCTCTCTGAAGCACGCTGCCAGTGTTTGGACAGCCAATGGAAACCAATGGTGAAGAGTGTGGAGCACAAGGATCACAGATGTGAGTGGACAGAACATATTGCATTCAGTAGATATGAGTTTAAACACTTTATCATTACTTTAAATACTTAGAGTACATCAGATTCTTATAGCATGTGATCTAAGCTTTCCAACGCATCCAAACACGCCCAAATCGGAGCAGTAGAGCCCCTGCTACGGCTGTCGAAGTAACCCTTGGTGGAGCCGGCCCGCCCACCATGCCCACGAACGGGAGTGACGGGAGGCGCTTCGACGGTGGCCTGTCAAAGCGCCCTTCCTGTCATTCCAACGTGGGGAGGGGCTCACCCTGGTCCAGGAGACCATCAAAATCCATTCCTTCATGGCCCATGTGCCTTTGGAGCCCGTTGGAGACGAACTCGGATCACTGGCGGTGGATTATCCCGCCACCCATGGCGGATACCAGATTCCACCCGCCTAACACTTGATTTTCGGGCTAGGCTAACTTTCTGAATACTCACTTAAATAGAGCAATTCAAAGCTCGATCCTGCATGAAAATAACCAAAAAATCAAAATCTAAATTCGGATTAGGTGTTTGACCACTTCTCAGTGGTCGAACCAGGGTGTACGATCAACGGCACTCATGGCAAGGGGCACACCATCTCTACACTTACGACTCCTCCTTCTCCTTCTCTCTCGGCATACGACCGCTCACTCCTCGTATGACAGACACGAGCTGTGGGGTGGATGCGACACCTACAGTTGCATCCGATGTTGCAGCATTGCAGTACATTGTGAGTTTGGTTGACCCCTAGGAGGATGCAGCAGCACCGGCTTCATCGTCTTCAGTGGTAGAGATGCAGATAGAGCTGTACTCGCGAGTTCTATGGTATGCAAGTGCAGCATCCAATGAGGCAGAGTTTATACTATACGAGGCAGACGTGGGCCACCTCCACATGTCAGAGGCAATTTACGTTGACGTGCAGGAGCGTGTAGTGATACTGCACCGGGAGATGATGGCAGCGCGTGAGCGATTCTCTGAGGAGGGGAGCATCACTACCATGTCACCAGCTTTACGTCACCAGCATCTACCTCACCCACACTCAGGGAGGATCTTGAACCAGCTCCGAGTATGATGTCAGCTGGAGACACTACCACATGAGAGTTGAGCGTGCCTTCAGTTTCTTCCATCGTCGTTCCTGTCGACTCCGTCATCGCTCCTCCTTGTGCGGCTGCCATCACGCACCTTCATCCACCCGACTCAGCTACTCCATCATCACCTTCATCCATGAGTGGTGACCCAGTTCGTCGCTCCAGCCCTCCTCCTCTGGCCGTACACCCTTGTGCCCCTGGGTGTGCTATCCCGCCTCGGAGGCCAACTCCGCCACTTCATCCACACACGTGTGCTGCTTGCTCCTTTCCTCCGGCGTACACAGATGTATCGTGGGAGCGCGAAGACAAGAGAGACTGTAAGTTGGGACCCTTGACAGTCACGTGAGGACTGGTACACCCAAGGTGATGCAGATGCGACGTGAAGAGTCGTAGCCGGAGACACCACTTCGTGTTTGAGGGAGGTAGCCCACTTGTACATGACAGGGGGAGCTATATCGATATGATGTAAAGATCATATGATTTATCACCCAGGATCTGTTTAGCTACGATATCAGCATCTCTGTCGAGGACATCGCCACCAGGTTCATCTGCCCAGGGGGAGTGTTGTGTGGACCTCAACCTGGCGCGACGTTATGGGAGATGCATGGCGAGGGGTCCATACTCTGCTATGAGCATACTACAGCCACACTCTGTTGGTCGAGACCCGAACACTTGGTCGATTGCACCAGTGTCACGAGGAGACCATGGGGTCGTGTGTCTTGCTGTGTGGCCATACTACGTCTGGCATGTGCATGCCAGCCGGTTTGCTCATAGTGGTCGAGACCCGGACTTGTGGTGAGGTACACTTGTGTTACGAGGAGACCCTCTATGATCATATGTGTTGATTGATGATGCTGTTGTGGTCCGCACACAAACACCTACTGGATTGCTCATAGTGGTCGAGACCCGGGCACTGGTACCACCAGTGTCACGAGGAGACCATTTTGCTGTCTGACATGTGTATGATGTGCATTACACTGGTTTGTGTGCGTGTGCATCACTCTTTTCATGGTCGAGACCCAGACACTTGGTGGGATGTGCCAGTGTCTAGGGAGACCTTAGATGGGTAACGGATGAGTGTGTGTGTGTGTGTGTGTGTGTGTGTGTGTATGTGTGTGTGTGTGTGTGTGTGGTTGATAGGTGTACATTATGGTTTGGCATACGTTGTTGTTCAATGCCTTCGTTCATTTGTTCTCTCGTGGACGGTTATGTCAGTCAGGAGGAGTGTTGGTTTGTGTGGCTTCCACCCGTCACGACTGACGCTAATGCATTATCCATATACCCACGTTGGCGGTATATGGTAGAAGAGGACATGACAACACGATAGGCCTCCGGACTATACCGAGACTTCTCCAGCACCTACGATAGCGTCGGCGAGACGCGATCGATTAGTTCCGGCCGCCCTGTGGGCTCGTAAGGAGCTAGGAGAGTTTTCTCGGTGGGTTGAGACCCGCGCACCCGGTGGACTATACCAGTGCGAAAAGGAGACCCGGTGGCTGTACTAGCACTTCCAATGTTCGAAAAACCGTGTGTGATGTCTGGACATTGATTCTGAGATTTTGTGGCACTGCTCCTATTTTCTCAGTGGTCGAGACCCGGGCACTCGGAGAGCTATTCTGGTGCCTTGATGAGACCACCATTATTGTTATCATGGTGTACACTTTGTGTTCTCCCTACTGACTCATTTGGGCTCAGCAGGGGTGACGGGGCCCGGTGCGGCTAGCTGCCGGCGCCCCTACTTAAGCCCAATAGGGGCTCATTTGTATTCTTCTCCTTGATCTTTTATATTCAACAGTTGGTCAAATTCTTGCCGTCTTGCATCGTACTCACACACAGATCTCATGTTCGTTTTTGCATGGGCTTACATGCCCTAAAATAATTCCAATTCCTCCTGCAAGCAGTCGGCGAGCAACTGTTCGTCTACATGTCCCAAAACTTGTGAGGACCGGAACTTAACTATGTTGTGCACGAGAAAGAAATGCTGGCGGTCGTGCACGCGTTCAAGACATGGCAATGCTACCTAGATTGTAGTTGATGCATCATGCACACCAACCATCATGCTTTGAAATATTTGAAGACGTAGCTGAACATCAGTTGACGTCAAACCCAATGGATGGGGTAAATTGAATCTGGGTTTGACTACGATATCGAGTATCGGCCACACGAAATCAATCCGGCGGACGCACTCAGCCGCCAACTAGATACAAAGACTAGCGTGGCAACGCTACAGCTACAGCAAGACCCGTACCACAAACGGTTGTTCGCACGAGGCTACGACCAGCAAGGCGGGTATGACAAGGCGAAATTGTGGTACAGCTCACCCTATTAGCGACGACACTTCACTCGTCAAATGGCCGTTCCCCCGAACGACGAACTTTGCCATATGCAACGCGAAGAACGCCACGACACAGGACCAGGTGGACACTTCAAGGAGGAAAAGACGCTGAAGAATCTGGCGAAGCTATTGGTGGGACAAGATGCAAATCAACGTGGCTAACTTCTGTAGAACGTGCGACACATGGCGGCGACAAAAATGTGGTCGCTCGCGGCCACCCAGACTTCTCCAATCCCTCCCTATCCCGACGGAACCATGAACGGAAATGTACATGGACTTCCTCACAGGATTACCGGTCACGCCCGAGGGACATGACGCAACCATTTTGGTCATCAACAGGTCCTCTAGAATGTCCCAATTCATTCCGACAACGACCACCGTCATTGGTCAAATCGAGCAGACCAATCACACACTCGAACAACTTCTCCAAACACTATGCAAACCTCACGGGACGGATTGGGCACAAAAACTCCCAACCACCGAAATCATATTTGATTTGGCGGTTTCCACCGCAACGGGTAAAGCTCTATTTGAAGTGGTGTATGGAAAACTTCCCGCCACACCGGTCGGACTACAAAGTCGCAACAACATTCCCGCAGTCGGCGTTCAACGTCCAAACTTCACCATCATGTGGGACGAAACACGGCAAACCCTCGCAAAGACATAAGCAGCGATGAAGCACGCAGCTTCCTGAGATTGCAACAACGACGTCTTTGCTGCTGGCAACAAAGTCCTTCTCAACTCGGCAAACATCAGACTCTGAGGAACTGACTATTTGAAGCTCAAACCAGGATGGTTGGGACCGTTTGAGATTGAGCGCATGCAATTCCCCGTGGTTGCGCGACTGAAAATCCCGGACACTATGCAAGTTCATCCGGTATTCCATGTCAGTAGAGTCAAGCACTATGGAGACCCTAGAGATAACTTCCCCAACACGGAGGTCCCTCCTTTGCCTCCTTTCCAAGTGGACGAAGACACGGAGTACGTCATCCTGGACCACCTCAGCGATCAAGGACGGGGCAAAACGACATAGTATCTTGTCAAGTGGCACGGCTACGACGGTGCGCACAACAGTTGGGCACCCTGCGACAACCATCGAGACATCGATAATCTAATTAACGACTATTACCACCGTCACTCGACGACATTGCGGCGCCCAGTGACAACGGTAACATCGCAATCTCGTAACGTGATGGGCTGTTTGTGTTATGACAGAAATGCCCACTCGGACTAGTGTTCGTCTGGTACGTAACACTTTCCCCCATTTTTAGCCACAACATCCCGGGATGTTGCGGCTAAAAAAGGGGGAAAGTGTTACGTACCAGACGTACACTACTCCCAGTGAGCATTTCTGTCATTACACAAACAGCCCATCGCGTTGCGAGATTGCGATGTTCACTCCGACGGTCAAGGTCAAACCGACGAATTGCACCCACCCTCAGTGAATCTTCCCAAACCTTCCGAAATCTCCGACCACTCTCGCGAGTTTATGATAGAAGTATCACAACCTTTTAGTTGACTTCTCAACACACCCAGAATAATCTAGATTTATAAAGATGCATCTCGTATCTTCACCGTCGATTCTCGAAGATCCCTGACTTCTCCCCAGACCTTCTCGAATCCAAACACTCTCAAAGCAACTCCGGACGCGTCGCTTGACAACCGACCCAACGACCTCGACTATGCCTCATTTATAACTCGACATTTGTATGCATATGTCCAACCATTTTTTACACTTGTCATTGAAGTACAATTATTGTTAACTTGAAGTCGATTAAGTGTCCCAGATTCTAAATCGTGTTCTGCCTAAGAAATTCTACCCGTTCACCATCTACGCTCCGTTGGGCATGACACTGAACCCTTGTCGCCAACATCAACATATAGAAACCCAAAGCCTCAACAATTTGTTAACAATTTGGGGCGAGGTAACTATTTCAAAAATTACTTCGGTGGATGAGAAACCAAATAAAATAATTGGGGCGACCTAGGCATAAGGTTTTGGAATGGGGGCCACAGAGACATTTTTGGGGTTACGTAGTAACCCTATGGAATCGGTTCGGTATCCAAGAATCAGCGCTGACGTCAGAAAATCCGCTGCACAAGGACTTCTGCGACGGCAATTCTGTCTGCGGTCGGTGTTTCTGTCCACCGACAGCACATCAAGTATTTTCTAGGTATTTCTTTTCAGCACTTCTGTCGCGTCCGGAAGACAGGCCCTCTCTGAGAGCGATTTTCCTTGCGGAAGCGACTCCCAGTCCGAGAAATTCGTGCGAATCGGACAGAATTTGTGTAGCAACCAGGTTTTTTTCCGAAACAGATACGGGACATCGCAAGCAAGCACTTGACTTCACCGACGACGACTTCTCGGACAGGAGGGGAAGGTCGAGCAAAACTCTTTTCCAAGGCAGATAACATGTTTGAACCCGGTTTCAGTCTATTACTACGTAACCCCGATGCAAACCTGCGTGCAGCCAATGCTACTGGTCCTCAGAATGGGGCCGTCTCAGACAAAGTCGGCCGAAAATGGGGGCGATTGGGAGTTTAGCCTGAGCATATGTGTAACCCAACAAAAACCCGCCAAACGCACCGGTACAGACGCAAGAAATGCGAGAGATTTGTGGGTGTTGCCATGGCCTGTATCTTTCAACCGGTGACTCCGCAACTGCCGTGGCCACGCTAGAGAGCAGTTGTGAAGTTGCCTCCACGTGGAAAGTGCGTTCAACCCGACGGGCGTTGGATGTTGAGATCGGCCGGAGGTTTGTAGACGGAAGAAGGAAAAAGGGTGGCGGTGGTTTGCAATTCGAACCATGCGGTGGCACGAAGCCTTGCAGGAGCATCTTTCCTCTCGCCTGTTCATTCTCGCAGCGTGACGGCGTTCATCCGTGACCGTCCCAGCACGCCAGCCCCCCGCAGCAGGCCCGTGCCATTACGCCGCCACCGTGGCAGCTACTGCGTCGCGGCAGACAGGTGCGATAAGCTATCTCCCTCACTGCTGACGGCTGAGGGTTGCATCTGCGCGAGCGACGCAGCAACAGTGTGACTGCGCCATTCATTCACACAGCCCGCGGCCCACTGCCCCTCACCTGGGACAGCGCGCATCAGCACAGAATTTCTGGCCCCCGTCGCCTCTCGCGCCAAGTCTCCGGCCCCCTCCTCTTCCCCCTCACCTCCGCGCGTAGTCCTGTCCTGCCGAAGGTGCACCTGTCGCAAAGAGTTCTAGGCTTGCGCCCTCATCCTCATTGCCGGCCGCTTCCTTCGTGAGACCGTCAACGCACAGCCAGTGCAACGGCAGACAGTGCAGCGACAACAGCAGCAGCAGCAGCAGGGGCAGGAGCGGCAATGGCGCCATTCTCCTCGGCTCTCGCGCAGTCAGCGGTGACCATGGGGCGCATCGGCCTCGGCGCGCCGTCGTCCTCGCTGCATGCCCTCAACGGCAGAAGCAGAACCGCCGGCGGCAGAGGTGACCAGAGCGGCATGAGGACACCCGGCCGCGGCGCCGCCGTCCGATGCGAAGACGACTCGACTCTGTCGTTTTCTGGGGGCGGCGGATCCTACTTTGCCGCAGAGCACACGAATTCTGTGCACGGCGCTGGGAGGATCAGCAGCACCGCCGCTTCCGCCACCGTCCGGCCCTTGACGTGCGTTGGCGCTTGCGTTTGCGGTTGCGTTTGCGGGTGTGTCGACCTGCTGTAGCGGTCGCATGCCAACCACTGCGACTTGCTGTCAGGTGTTTGCATGCGACCCCTGTGGCTGCGAGCGATGACAGACTAAGGATTGAATGCTGCACTGCACTCGCTCTTTTGCCCATGGGGTGTGTTGAGCTTGCGTTGCGTTGCGTTCCTGTGTGGTGCGGTGCGCGGCCTTCCGTTGCGTTGCGGTGCGGTGCGGTGTGTGGCGTAGAATTGCATTGCGTCGCGTTGCGTTGCGCTGCGTTGTGTTGCGTTGCGCTGGGTTGTGTTGCGTTGCCTTGCGTTGTGTTGCGCTGCGCTGTACTGCATTGCGTTGCGTTTAGCTGCACTGCGGTGCGCTGTGCTGCACTGCGCTGCGTTGCGCTGCGCTGCGTTGTGCTGCGTTGGGTTGCGTTGTGTTTTGTGCGTCACGTTGTGTTGTGTTGTGTTGTGTTGCGCTGCTTTGTGTTGCACTGCGGTGCATTGGGTTGCAGAGCATTGGGTTGCGCTGCAGTGTGCCACGTTGCGTTGCATTGCGTTGCGTTGCGTTGCGTTGCGTTGCGTTGCGTTGCGTTGCGTTGCGTTGCGTTGCGTTGCGTTGCGTTGCGTTGCGTTGCGTTGCGTTGTGTTGCG
>SZWC01003190.1:73644-94841 GCA_023375785.1 Penium margaritaceum
GTGCGTGCGTGCGTGCGTGCGTGCGTGTGTGTGTGTGTGTGTGTGTGTGTGTGTGTATGTAGAGTCAAGACATTACTTGCGTGTGTCACAGCCACAACCAACACTCCCCCATGACCCACAGACGAACAATCCACACACACATAAGACAAGAAGCATGTCACAAGACAACGAGATGCACAAGACGCATGTCAACCAGGGGTATCACGAGAGCGCAGCAGGCCAACAGCATGCACAGCCGCTTTGAACATGCCACTGCTGAGAGCTTTAACAAGAAAGTCTGCACGCTGCTGACAAGTGTCGACTCAGATAACCTGAACTTCTCCAGTAGCAATGCATTCACGTACAAAGTAGTGCTCAATGTTGATGTGCTTTGTGCGAGAATGATGCATGTCATCGTGCTCGGTGATTGCTTTTGCTCTTTGGTTGTCATAGAGTAAAGTGATGCAGCGGATGGGAACACGCAATTGTTACAGTAGGCAAGACAACCATACACTCTCACACGTACCTACGCCAAGTGCCACGTACTCTGCCTCACTAGAGCTCCGGGCAACACAACACTGTTTACCACTCTTCCAAGAGGCAACACTACCGCCGACAAGTGTGTGTAGGCATGCTCATGTGCACGCGTTCACACACTTATGTGCATGCGTGCACACAATCATGTGCATGTATGCACACACTCATGTGCATGCGTGCATACACTCATGTGCATGCGTGCACACACATGTGTGCACGCGTGCACACACTCATGTGTATGCGTGCACAAACTCACGTGCATGCGTGCACACACACACATGTGCATGCATGCACACACATGTGCATGTGTCCTCACACCCATGTGCATGCGTGCAACCACTCATGTGCATGCGTGCACACACTCATGTGCATGCGTGCAATCACTCATGTGCATGCGTGCACATTCTCATGTACATGCGTGCACACACTTTTGTGTACACTCATGTGCATGCGTGAAATCACTCATGTGCATGCGTGAAATCACTCATGTGCATGCGCGCACACACTTTTGTGCATACGTGCCTACACTCATGTGCATACGTACACCCACTCATGTGCATGCCTACACATACTAATGGGCATGCGTGTACACACTCAAGTGCATGCGTGCACACACTCATGTGTATGCGTGCAAAGACTCATGTGGATGCTTGCACATACTCATGCGCATGCATGCACACACTCATGTGCATGCATGCATATACTCATGTGCATGCGTGCACACACTCATGTGCATGCATTCACACACTCAGGTAAAAGCATGCACACACTTATGTGCATGCGTGCGCACACTCATGTCAAGTCGTGCACACACTCATGTGGATGCGTGCACACACTCATGTGCATGCGTGCACACAATCATGTGCACGCGTGTACACACTCATGTGCATATGTGTATACACTCATGTGCATATGTACACACACTCATGTGCATGACTACACACACTCATGTGCATGTGTGGACACACTCATGTGCATGCGTGCACACACTCATGTGCATGCGTGCACACACTCATGTGCATGCGTCCAAACACTAATGTGCATGCGTGCACACACTCATGCGCATGTGTGCACACATTCATGTGCATGCGTGCACACACTCATATGCATGGGTGCACACACTTATGTGCATGCGTGCACACACTCATGTGCATGCGTGCACACACTCATGTGCATGCGTCCAAACACTAATGTGCATGCGTGCACACACTCATGCGCATGTGTGCACACATTCATGTGCATGCGTGCACACACTCATATGCATGGGTGCACACACTTATGTGCATGCTTGCACACACTCATGTGCATGTGTGGACACACTCATGTGCATGCGTGCACACACTCATGTGCATGCGTCCAAACACTAATGTGCATGCGTGCACACACTCATGCGCATGTGTGCACACATTCATGTGCATGCGTGCACACACTCATGTGCATGCGTCCAAACACTAATGTGCATGCGTGCACACACTCATGCGCATGTGTGCACACATTCATGTGCATGCGTGCACACAATCGTATGCATGGGTGCACACACTTATGTGCATGCGTGCACACACTCATGTGCATGCGTGCAATCACTCATGTGCATGAATGGACACACTCATGTGCATGCATGCAAAAACACATGTGTATGTGTGCACAGAGTTATGTGCATGCGTGCACACACTCATGTGCATGCGTGTACACACTCATGTGCATGTGTGCACACACTTATGTGCATGCACTTACACGCTCATGTGCATGCGTCCACACACTCTTGTGCAAGCGTGCACATATTCATGTGCATGCGAGCACACACTCCTGTGCATGCATGCACACACTCTTGTGCATGCGTGCACACACTCATGTGGATGCGAGCACACACTCATGTGCATGCGTGCACACACTCAAGTGCATGCGTGTACACGCTTATGTCCATGCGTACACACACTCATGTGCATGCGTGCATACAATTATGTGCATACGTGTACACACTCATTTGCATACATACACAGTCTCATGTCCATGCGTCCATAGACTCATGTACATGTGTGCACAAAATCATGTGCATGCGTGCACACACTCATGTGCATGCATGCAAACCCACATGGACTGTTGGAGTGATGCTGCTCACCATGGCAGGAGTGACTCCAAAAAGGAACAACAAAAAGACAAGCCTTAGTGGCTTAGTGGTTCATGGTGTCCACCTCTAGAGGCAGGGGCCCGGGTTCAAGTCCCACAAGATGAAATCCTGCCTTGCCTCAAGGGAGGTGAAAAATAGATGCCAGGAAGCTAGCTCAAACTCTAGAATTCCTCTTTGAGTTTCTAGAAGGCCAGGTGAGGGTCCAGGAAGGTGGCACACCTTCTAGAAGGGGTGACTTGTCCTACAAGGCATCTAGAGGTGTCTTGGTCTTTTGGACAGCTTCCCTCCTACTAGAAGCAAGCTGAGGAATCTAGGAAGGGGCAGAAGCTTCTAGAGGAGGGAAGGGATGCCTTCCTAGGTGGGAAAAGGACAGCCTACCAAGGGCCACTCGAGAAGCCATAGAATCTGCTAGGAAGCTTCAAATCTGGCATGCTTTGGTGTTCTGGAAAGCTTAGATAAGTGGTTATAAAATGCCACTGCTTGTAAGCCTTGATCAAGTGTACATTCCCAATCAATGGAGGCTAAAACTATTGCCTCAATCTGTGACTAGTTATCTGCCATCCTTGGAACCAGTTGCCTTCATAGTTTCAGTCTCTCCAAAAACAGTTGGTGGTGTGAACCAGCTATTGCTAGGGACCCTCCAGGGTACACACTCAACCTTAGGCCAACAAAGGGTTATGGGCCCACGCCTCAAAGGGGTTCAAAACCAGCTTGATTTCACGCTTCCTGCAGCAAGAAATGGCAACCAACGAGCAAGAGAGCAGTCGCGCTGTCCTTAAGTGTGATGGGACAGGCTTTGCCTTGTGGAGGTGGCAGTTTGAGGTCTTCCTCAACGACAAAGGATTGCTTGAGCTTGTGAAGGGTGATGAGACTGCTTCACCGGAGTCTGCAACAGCTGAGGTGAAGGAGGCATACAAGAAGCACAGCAAAAAGGTGTTGGCGCTCCTTGTGTCCGCGTTATGCCCACCACAACTTGGGCACATCCAAGGATGCACCATGGCCGTAGACTCATGCTCAAAACTCTGCATCATCTACCAGTCAAGCAACCTTGCCAATCAGCTCTTCATCTTCAAACGGCTCGTCACCCTCCGAGCCAACGAAGGCGACAACATCATGGAGATCATGCAACTGATTGAGTCGCTCGCAGCTGAGTGCATGGCCACGGGTTGGGAGGTCGACTCTCAGTTGCAAGCTATGATCCTCAATCTAGCCTTGCCGGACAGTTGGAGTCCCATGATCACAGTCCTTGGTGGCTGGCCTTCCGACGAGCTGAAGTACACGAAGGTTGCTGAGTATGTGCGCAATGAGTGGATGCGACGTGGCGGCCGAGAGAGTGCAGCGGCATCAAGTTCAGCTTACACGGTTCACCCTCAAAGTGGAGGCCGAGGCGACAAGTGGAAGGGTGCCAAACAGGGCACCAAGAAGGGTGACAAGAAGGGGGAGTGCTTCAACTACGGCAAGGAGGGCCACTACGCGCGCAACTGTCCCAAGAAGAAAACAGATCGGTCACAACGGGGCGGGAAGAAAGATGAGCACGCCCTTATGGCGTACAGTTCCACCAATTTGAAGGATCCGGAAGTTGCCATCATTGACTCCGGATCAGGGCGCCACACGCAATGCAACAGGGCGACATTTGTCACCTACGGCGCCTCGGAGAGACGCATGACGGTGGCCAATGGAAAAACAGAGGTGGCCGCCGCTGAGGGTAACGTCCGCATTGAGTCAATTGTCGATGGCAAACCTGTCACGAGCACAATCTATGATGTGCTGCATATGCCCAACTTTGGGGGTAACCTGCTCTCCGTCAGCCGCCCTACCGACAAGGGACTTGAGGTGCTCTTCAGAAAGAAGGAGGCCGTCATCCGCAAAGAGGGCAAAGGTGAGGTGATTGCGCGTCCCAAGAGGGAAGACGACCTGTATCTGCTACATGCAAAGATCCTCAACAGCCGGGTGGGGTCCAACGTCGCCAGTCTTGCAACGAAGGATGGAGGAGACCTGGACCTGTGGCACCGCCGACTCTGCCACATTTCTCCATCTACAGTGAAGGAGATGGCTAAGAGGGAAGTGGTGTAGGGTCTCCAAATTAGCGGCCGCTGATTTGGAGACCCTGCACCACTTCCCTCTTAGCCATCTCCTTTACGGTCCATGGAGAAATGTGGCAGAGTCGACGGTGCCATAGGTCCAGGTCTCCTCCATGGTTCCATCAAGGAGACCGCTGACTTGGAACCAAGGAGACCGTGTATGAGCCATGCATCGTTGGCAAATCAACTCGACAGTCGTTTGTCGTCAAGGGGATGCGTGCATCGGCAAAACTGGCCGTGGTACACACAGATGTGTGTGGACTGCTTGAGAGCTCCATCGGCGGAGCTCGATACTTCCTCACCTTCATCAATGACCACAGCTGGAAACTCTACCTCTACCCAATGAAGCGGAAGAGTGAGGTCCTTGCGTGCATGCAGGAGTTTGTGGCTGATGTGGAGCGGCAAACAGAGTTGAAGTTGAAGGCGTTCCGGAGTGACAACGGTGGTGAATATGCGGGGTGCCTTGGGTGGATGAAGAGCAAGGGGATTGAGTGGCAGAAAACAACTCCACACTCTCCACAACAGAATGGCATCGCAGAGAGAGAGAGAATCGCACAATCCTCAACATGGTGCGATCCATGTTGAGCAACGCCGGCCTTACACAACGGTATTGGGCGGAGGCGGCAATGACAGCAGCGTACATCATGAATCTCATGCCGACCAAGCCACTGAAGGACAAGGAGAGCAATGCGTTGAAGACGCCACAAGAGGTGTGGAACGGGAGGAAGCCGGCGGTGGGTCACTTCCGCACATTTGGTTGTGTTGCACATGCAATGGTGCAGGCACGTGAGGGACGGAGCAAGCTGGACCCGCGTACCCGCCGGTGTATTTTCCTTGGATATGAGAGCGGAAGCAAGGCGTACCGGCTCTTTGACCCAAGGAGGCAGTAGATTGTCCGGAGTCGCGACGTCACGTTTGACGAGAAAAGCCGTTGGACGGACAAGGAGGCAGGTCTCTCCAAGAGGGAGGAGTGGATGCCACTCCTTGAGGGGGAGACGCCGGAGGATGTGAATGAGGGTGACATCCTCGCAGCAGCACGAGCCGGAGACGATCGTCCGAGGGATGGGCGACCGACAGAATTTGTTTAGGCCAGTTCAAATGAAGAATCCAAAGCACCGGAGATGGACGTGGAGGCGGGGAGTCGACCGATGTCTCCAAGGTCTCCAAGAGAGGGGGAGCAGGCGCTTGGAGAGGATGGCACCGAAAGGGGACAGCAACAAGAACAACCGCCTCAACAGCCCGGCACGAGCAGCCGTGTGCGAAGAAGGACAAAAAGATACGATGCCGACAAGGGCATTTGGACTGGATTCGCGCAAGAGGAGCCTCAAGGAGGCACTGCACAAAAAGGATGCGGCTGAGTGGGAGGGAGCAATAAAGTATGAGCATGCCTACCATTAGGAGAAAGGCTCTTCAGTTGCAGGTTGAGCATGGATGACTGCCATGGGTGATGCGCAAGGGGGAGATTGTTGGAGTGATGTTCCTCACCATGGCAGGAGTGACTCCAAAAAGGAACACCAAAAAGACAAGCCAAGGTGGCTTAGTGGTTAATGGTGTCCACCTCTAGAGGCAGGGGCCCGGGTTTAAGTCCCACAAGATGAAATTCTGCCCTGCCTCAAGGGAGGTGAAAAATAGATACCAGGAAGCTACCTCAACCTCTAGAGTTCTTCTTTAGGTTTAAAGAAGGCCAAGTGAGGGTCCAGGAAGGTGGCACACCTTCTAGAAGGGGTGATTTGTCCTACAAGGCATCTAGAGGTGTCTTGGTCTTCTGGACACCTTCCCTCCTACTACAAGCAAGCTGAGGAATCTAGGAAGGGGCAGACGTTTCTAGAGGAGGGAAGGGATGCCTTTCTAGGTGGGAAAAGGAAAGCCTACCAAGGGCCACTCTAGAAGCAATAGAATGTGCTAGGAAGCTTCAAATCTGTCATGCTTTGGTGTTATGGAAAGCTTAGATCAGTGGCTATAAAATGCCACTGCTTGTGAGTGTTGATCAAGTGTACATTCCCAGTCAATTGAGGCCAAAACTATTGCCTCACTCTGTGACTAGTTATCTGCAATCCTTGGAACCAGTTGCCTTCACAGTTTCAGTCTCTCCAAAAACAGTTGGTGGTGTGAACCAGCCACTGCTAGGGACCCTCCAGGGTGCACACTCACCCTTAGGCCAACATGGACATGCGTGCACTCACTCATCCGCATACGTACACACCCTCATGTGAATACGTGCAAACACTCATGTGCATGCGTGCACACACTCATGTGCATGCGTGCACACACTCATGTGGATAGGTGCACACGCTAAATTGCATCCGTGCACGCACTCATGTGCATGCCTGCACACACTCATGTGCATTCGTGCACACACTCATGTGCATGCGTGCACACAATCATTTGCACGGGTGCATACACTCATGTGCATGGTTGCACAGATTCATGTGCATGCGTGCACACACTCATGTACATGCGTACACATGCTCATGTGCATGAGTACATACACTACTATGCATGCGTGCACACAGTGATGTACATGTGTCCACACACTCATGTGCATGTGTGCACACACTCATGTGTATGCGTGCACACAATCATGTGCATGCGTGCACACACTCATGAGCATGCATACACACATTCATGAACATGCGTGCACACTCTCATTTCCATGCGTGAACACACTCATGTGCATGCAAATGTATGCTCATATGCATGTGTGCACATACTCATGTGCATGCGTGCACACACTCATGTGCATTCGTGCACACACTCATGTGCATCTGTGCACACACTCATGTGGATGTGTGTACAAGCTCAAGTGCATGTGTGCACGCACTCATGTGCATGCATGCATACACTTATGTGCATGCATGCACACACTCATATGCATGCATGCACACACTCATGTGCATGCGTGTGCACAGTCATGTGCATGCTGGCACACACTTTTGTGCATGCATACAGACACTCATGTGAATGCGTTCACTCACTCATGTGCATGAGTGCACACACCATTTTCATGGCTGCACACGCTCATATGCACGCGTGCACACAGTCATGTGCATGTGTGCATTCACTCATTTGCATACATACACACTCATGTCCATTCCTGCACAAAATCATGTGCATATGTGCATAAGATCATGTGCATGTGTGCACACACTTATGTGCATGCATACAAACAATCATGGGCATCCGTTCACAAACTATTCCGCATACGTGCACACACTCATGTGCATATGTTCAAACACTCAAGTGCATTTGTGCACACACTCATGTGCATACGTGCACACACTCATGTGGATGCGTGCACACGCTCATGGACATCCGTGCATGCAATCATGTGCATGCGTCACATACTCATGTGCATGCGTGAACACACTCATGTGCATGCGTGCAAACAATTATGTGCACGTGTGCACAAACTCATGTGTATGCATGCACACACTCATGTGCATGCGTGCACACACTTATGCGCATGTGTGCACACACTCATGTGCATCAGTGCAACCACTCATGTGCATGCATGCACACACTCATGTGCATGCTACACACACTCATGTGCATGCGTTCACACACATATGTGCATATGAGAAAACACTCGTGCATGCGTGCACACACTCATGTGTATGGGTGCACACACTTTGCATGCGTTCACACACTCATGTGAATGAGTGCACACAATCATGTGCATGTGTAGACTCACTCATGTGCATTCTTGCAAACACTCAAGTGCATGCGTGCACACACTCATGTTCATGTGTGCAAACACCCGTGCATGCGTGCACACACTCATGTGCATGGGTGCACACTCTTTGCATGCGTTCACACACTCATGTGCATGCGTGTACACACTCATGTGCATGTGTGCACACACTCATGTGCATTCTTGCATACACTCATGAGCATGCGTGCTCCCACTCATGTGCATGTGTGCACATACTTATGTGCATGCGTGCACACAGTCATATGCATGCGTGCATACACTCATGTGCTTGCGTGCACAAACTCATGTGCATATGTGTACACACTCATGTGCATATATGCATACACTCATGTGCATCTGTGCAACCACTCATGTACATGCATGCACACACTCATGTGCATGCGTGAAATGACTCATGTTCTTGCGTACACACACTATTGTGCATACGTGCACACTCTCATTTGCATACGTACACATACTCATGTGCATGCCTACACACACTCATGGGCATGTCTGCACACAATTAGGTGTATGCATGCACACACTCATGGGCATGCTTGCACACAGACGCATGAACATGCGTGCACTTACTCACGTGCATGCGTGCACACACTTATGTGCATACGTGCATACACTCATGCACATGCATGCACACACTCATGTGCATGCGTGCACACACTCAGGTTGACACGTGCACATGCTCATGTGCATGCGTTTACACACTCATGTGCATATGTAAACATGCTCATGTGTATGCGTGAACAAACTCATGTGCATGCGTGCACACATTCATGTGCATGTATGCACACACTCATGTGCATGCGTGCACACACTCATGTGGATGTGTGCACACATTCATGTGCATGCGTACACACACTCATGTGCATGCGTACACAAACTCATGTGCATGCATGCACATACTTATGTGCATGCGTGCACACACTCACGGGCATGCATGCACACACCCATTTGCATACATGCACACAATTATGTCCATGCGTGCACACACACTCATGTGCATGAGTGCATACACTCATGTGCATGCATGCACACACACATGTGCCTGCATGCACACACTCATGTGCATGTGTGCTCACACCCATGTGCATGCGTGCAACCACTCATGTGCATGCTTGCACACACTCATGTGCTTGCGTGCAATCACTCATGTGCATGCCTGCACACACTCATGTGCATGCGTGCACACACTCATGTGCATGTGTGAAATCACTCATGTGCATGCGTGCACACCCTATTGTGCATACGTGCACACACTCATGTGCATACGTACACACAATAATGTGCATGCCTACACATACTCAGAGGCATGTGTGTACACAGTCAAGTGCATGCGTGCACACACTCATGTGCATGCGTGCAAACACTCATTTGGATACTTGTATACAGTCATGCGCATGCGTGCACACACTCATGTGCATGCATGCACATACACTTGTACATGCATGCACACACTCATGTACATGCATACACACAATCATATGCATGCGTGCACACAGTCATGTGCATGCATGGACACGCTCTGGTGAATGCATGAATACTCTCACGTGTAATGCATATGTATGCTCATGTGCATGCGTGCACATGCTCATGTGCATGCGTGCACACACTCATGTGCATCCGTGCACACACTCATGTGCATGAGTGCACACACTCATGTGGATGAGTGCACATGCTCAAGTGCATGCGTGCACGCATTCATGTGCATGCATGCATACACTCATGTGCATGCGTACACACACTCATGTAAATGCGTCTACATACTCATGTGCATACAAGCACACACACTCATCTGCATGCATGCATACACTTTTGTGCATGCATGCACACACTCATGTGGATGCGTGCACTCAATCATGTGCATGCGTGCACACACCACGTGCATGCTTGCACATGCTCATGTGCATACGTGCAGACATTTATTTGCATACATACACACACTCTCATGTGCATGTGTACACACAATCATGTGCATGAGTGCACACACTCATGTGCATGCATGCAAACACTCATGGGCATGCCCCCACACACTAATCCGCATACGTGCACACACTCATATGCATATGTGCAAACACTTAATTTCATGTGTGCACATACTCATGTGTATGCGTGCACACACTCATGTGGATGCGTGCACACGCTCATGTACATCCGTGCATGCACTCATCTGCATACCTGCACACACTCATGTACATGCGTGCACACACTCATGTGCATGCGTGCATACACTCATGTGCATGCGTGCACACAGTCATGTGCATGCGTACACATGCTCATGTGCATGCGTCCACACACTCATGTGCATGCATGCACACAGTCATGTGCATGCGTGCACACAGTCATGTCTATGCGTGTACACACTCATGTGCATGCGTGCACACACTCATGTGCATGCGTGCACACACTCATGTGCATGCGTGCACACATTCATCTACATGCCTGCACACGCTCATGTGTATGCGTGCACACACTAATGTGCATGCATACATATGCTCACGTGCATGCGTGCACATACTCATGTGCATGCGTGCACACACTCATGTACATCCGTGCACACACACATGTGCATGCTTGCACACACTCATGTGCATGCGTGCACACGCTTAAGTGCATGTGTGCACGCACTCCTATGCACGCATGCACACACTCATGTGCATACGTGCTCACACTCATGTGCATGTGCGCACATACTCATGTGCATGCGAGCACACAATCATGTGCATACATGCACATAGTCTTGTGCATGCATGCACACACTCATGTGGATGCGTGCACACTTTCATGTGCATGCGTGCACATACTCATGAGCATGCCTGCACACGCTCATGTGCATGCGTGCACAAATTCATGTGCATGAGTGCATACACTTATGTGCATACGTGCACAGACTCATTTGCATATGTACAAACACTCATGCTCATGCCTGCACACACTCATGTGAATGTGTGCACAAAATCATGCGCATGCGTGCACACACTCATGTGCATGAGTGCAAACACTCATGTACATGCATGCACGCAGTCAATCTCCATACGTGCACACACTTATGTGCCTTTGTGCACACATTCATGTGCATGTGTGCACACACTCAAGTGCATGCGTGCACACACTCATGTGCATGTGTGGACTGACAAATGTGCATCCGTGTACGCACTCGGGTGCATGCTTGCACACACTCATTTGATTCGTGTACACACTCATGTACATGCTTGCACACACTCATGCGCATGCGTGCACACACTCATGTGCATGCGTGCACACACTTATGTGCATGCGTGCACACACCCATGTGCATGCATGCACACACTCATGTGCATCTGTGCACACACTCATGTGTTTGTGTGCACACAGACATGTTCTTGCGTGCATACACTCATGTCCATGCGTTCACACACTCATATGCATGCGTGCACACACTCATGTGCATACGTGCACATACTCATTTGCATACGTTCATACCTCATGTGCATACGTACAGTCCCGGATGTGCATGCCTGCAGACACACATGTGCATGTGTGCACACACTGATGTGCATGCGTGCACACACTCATATGCAAGCGTCCAAACACTCATCTCTATGCGTGGACACACTCATGTGCATGCGTGCACACACTCATGGCCATGCATCCAACCGCTCATGTGTATGCGTGCACACACTCATGTGCATGCATAAACATTCTCATGTCCATGTGTGCACACACCCATGTGCATGCGTGCACACATTCATGTGCATCCGTGCACACACTCATGTGCATGCTCGCACAAACTTATGTGCATGCATGCACACACTCATGTGAATCCGTGCACACACTCATGTGCATGCGTGCAGACACTCATGTGAAAGCGTGCACACACTCATGTGCATGCGTGCATACACTCATGTACATGCCTGCACACGCTCATGTGTATGCGTGCGAACACCAATGTGAATGCGTACACATGCTCATGTGCATGCCTACAAACACTCATGTGCATGCGTGCACACACTCATGTGTATGCATGCAAGCACTCATGTGCATACGTTCACTCACTGAAGTGCATGCGTGTAACACTCAAGTGCATGCATGTACACACTCATGAGGATGCGTGCACACACTCTTGTGCACAGGTGCACGCACTCATGTGCATGTGTGCACATACTCATGTGCATGCGAGCACACACATGTGCATGCATCCACACACTCTTGTGCATGCATGCACACTTTTATGTGGATGCGTGCACTCACTCATATACATGCGTGCATACATTTGTGTGCATATGTGCACACACTCATTTGCATCCGTGCACACACTCATGTGCATGCGTGCACACACTTATGTACATTCCCGCACATACTCATTTGCATGCCTGCTCATAGATATGTTCATGCGTGCATACACTCATGCCCATGCGTGTACACACTCATGCGCATACATGCACACACTCATATACATTGTTGCACACACTCATTTGCATGCGCGCACACACTCATGTGCATGCATGCATACACTCATGCGCATGCGTAAACACAATCATGTGCATGCGTGCACACACTCGTATGCATGTGTGCACACACTCATGTGCATGCATGCACACACTCATGTGCATGCGTGCACACACTCATGTGCATACGTGCACATACTTATGAACATGCGTGCAAACGCTCATCTGTATGCGTGCACACACTCATGTGCATGCAAGCGGTTACTCATGTGCATGCATGCACACACTCTTGTGCATGCGTGCACACACTCATGTGGATGCGTGCACACACTCATCTGCATGCGTGCACACCCTCATGTGCATGCTTGCACACGCTCACGTGCATGCATGGACACAATCATGTGCATGCGTGCATACATTTATGTGCATAAGTGCACACACTCATTTGCATTCCTACACACACTCACATCCATGCCTGCACACACTCTTGTGCATGTGTGCCCACAATTATGTAGATGTATGCACACACTCATGTGCATACGTCCAAACATTCATGTGCATGCCTGCACGCACACATCCACATACATGCACACACTCATGTGCATACTTGCACACTCTCATGTTCATGTATGCACACACTCATGTGCATTCATGCACACACTCATGTGCATGCTTGCTCACACTTATGGAAATACGTACACACACTCATGTGCATGCCTAGACACACTCATATGCATGTGTGCACACACTCATGTGCATGTGTGCACACACTTATGTGCATGCGTCCAAACACTCATGTGTATGCATGCATATACTCATATGCATACATGCACACACTGATGTACATACATGCACACACTCATGTGCATGCCTGTAAAGACTCATTTGCATGCGTGCACACACTCATGTGCATCCGTGCACATACCCATGTGCATGAGTGCACACACTCATGTGCATGCGTGCACACACTCATGTGCATGCGTGCACATACTCATGTCCACGCGAGCACAAACTCATGTGCATGCATGTACACACTCTTGCGTACGCATGCACAAACTCATGTAGATGCGTGCACAGACTCATGATCATGCGTGCACACACTCATGTGCATGCCTGCACACGCTTTTGTGCATGTGTGTACACACTTATGTGCATGCGTGCATACACTTATGTGCATACCTATACACAATCATTTGCATACGTACACACACTCATGTGAATTTGTGCACAAAATCATGAGCATGTGTGCACACAATCATGTGCATGCGTGGAAACACTCATGTGCATATGTGCTCACACTCATCCGCATACCTGCACACAGTTATGTGCATAAGTAGACACACTCATGTGCATGTGTGTACACACTCATGTGCATGCATGCAAACACTCATGTGCATGCATGCACATTCTTTTTTGCATGCGTACACATACTCAAGTGCATGCGTCCACACACTCATGAGCATGGGTGCACACACTTATGTGCATGCGTGCACACTCTCATGTGCATGCCTGCACACGCTCATGTGCATGCGTGCACATTCTCATGTGCATGCGTGCATACACTTATGTGCATACGTGCACACATGCATTTGCATACGTACACACACTCATGTCCATGCTTGCACACACTCATGTGCATGTGTGCAAACAATAATGCGCATGTGTGCGCACACTCATGTGCATGCGTGCAAACACTCATGTGCATGCATGTACACAATCATCCGCATACGTGCACACACTCATGTGCATACGTGCATACACTCATGTGCATTTGTGCCCACACTCATGTGCATGCGTGCACACACTCATGTGCATGCGTGCACACTCTCATGTGCATACGTACATACACTCATGTGCATGCCTGCAGACACTTGTGCATGTGTGCACACACACATGTGCATGCATGCACACACTCATGTGCATGCTTACAAACACTCATGTGCATGCATGCACTCATGCGCATACGTGCACACACTCATGTATTTACATGCACACACTCATGTGTATGCGTTCACACACTCATGTGCATACGTGCATGCTCTCATGTGCATACGTGCACACACTCATGTGCATGAGTGCACACACTCATGTGCATGCGTGCACACACTCATGGGCATGCGTGGACATACTCATGTACACGCGAGCACACACTCATGTGCATGCATGCACATACTCATGTGAATGCGTGCAAACACTCATGTTTATGCGTGCACACACTCATGTGCATGCGTACACACACTCATGTGCATGAATGCACACACTCATGTGCATGCGTGCACACAGACATATTCATGCGTGCACACATCCACGTGCATGCGTGCACACCCTCATGTGCATACGTGCATACACTCATGTGCATACGTACACACACTCATGTGCATGCCTGCACACACTCATGAGCATGCGTGCACACTCTGATGTGCATGCATGCACATTTGTGTTGACCTAGGTACCTCGGACAACGGTACAACGATGTCCACAACGGTACACCGTTGTAGCTAGGGGGAACCACATCGATGTGAGCCATGGGGGGAAGCCTTGTAAACCATGAAAACCACAACTTTTGAGTGCATAACACTGGGTCATAAGTGTAACAGAAAATTCTAAAACACCCAATTTTTTACCCTATTCACTTCGTTTGGAGCAACGCATTATGAAGCATGCTTGGACCACAAATTCACTATGAATTTTGACATGATCTCTCTAAGCCTGAAACAGCCAAGTGAACTACGCATTCATGTCTAGTACTGAAACATCTTCTTGGCTCACAAGCATCCCTAGCTATTCAGCCAAATAACAACTGTACAATCTTTGGATGTTACAAACACAACTAATCTCTTGGCTCTGAGCCAACTATAAGACCATGAGTCAGGCATTCATGGAGCTCATCCAGAAGAAGGAGAAGTTTGCAAATTGGACACTTGAACACAGTGTTGTCGAATGGAATTGAGCATGATGAAACTTGTGCACAAACTCTACTTTCTACCACGTAATGGACGCTTCTGGCTACCCCCAGCAGCAACACCAGTGCCACTTTCTACTGTTGTGCCTGCTCTCTTTTTCCCATGTGTGGCCGCAACTACTATAGGTGAGCTTGGACCTGCATCACCCGTCTCGGTCTCAGCTGGATCCTCATCATCGGCAGCCTCTGCATCCTCTTCCCCTCCTTCCCCCCCACCATCCCGAGCTACTGCTGCTGAGGTTGATGGAGCCTTCTCACATATGCGAACACAGCGTGCATGTGGGAGGCCAGGGCAGTCCCCCATCACCCGGATGTTTGCCTCAACCTCTACCACTTCATCATCAAACGTTGCTGCCTCCTCCTCCTCCTCCTCCTCCTGTCCCTCATCATCACTATCCTCATTACTGTTGCACACTCCCAAATCCTCCTCCTCGGAAACTATCTCCCCATCATCCTCACTTGCCTCCCCTTCGTCCTCGTCTGCTGCCCTGACCAGCTGCTCTGCTGCACGCCTTCCTTTGCACCCGTAGTGCTTGCGAAGTCTGACATTGCAACGCACTAGGAGCTCCAGCGTTGACACAAGAAGAGGATTCCTCCTTGCAGTGTGAATGAGCTCATGGGTGGAGAATGCTCTCTCACATTCAGATGAGGAGCAGGGTTGAGACAGAATCTTGAGTGCCAAATCACAAAGAACAGGCATGTAGGCAGTGAAGTTCACGTGCCATTCCACAGCAGACATGGTGTGGCATTTCACCTTTGCAACAGCAGCAACAGCCTTAGCATTTTTGCTCACGGTCATGGTTGGGTTGATCTCAACCATGACCTGCGCCTTCTGGAATGCACTCATCTCCTTCATGAGCTGGTCATGCTTCTCCTCGGGTACAAGAGCATCTGCCATAGCCTGCCAAGCCTGCATTGTCACGTAGTCACCTGACAAGTCATTTCCAAAGTGCTCAGGGTGGACACGTCTAGCAGCAGCGTACAAGGGACAGTTCATGTTCTTCGNCCACAGCAGACATGGTGTGGCATTTCACCTTTGCAACAGCAGCAACAGCCTTAGCATTTTTGCTCACGGTCATGGTTGGGTTGATCTCAACCATGACCTGCGCCTTCTGGAATGCACTCATCTCCTTCATGAGCTGGTCATGCTTCTCCTTTGATTCTAGTAGGTGGGAAGGTATCCAAAAGATAAGGACACATCTAGATGCCTTGTACACCAAGCCACCTCCGGACCCTCCCCTAGCCTTCTACAAACTTAGATTAGAACTTTAGAAGTTGAGCTAGCTTCCTGGCACCTATTCTCCACCTTCCTTGAGGCAGGGCAGAAATTCATCTTGCGGGATTCAAACCCGGGCCCCTACCTTTAGAGGTAGAAATCATTAACCACTAAGCCACTTAGGCTTGTCTTTATGGTGTTCCTTTTAGTACTCACTCCTGCCATGGTGAGGAGCACAACTCCAATTTCCCCTCCCCATGGTACCTGTATTCTTGAGATTCAGTTGTGGGGCAGCGAGATATGTTCATGGAGGTTTTGCACAAGTACATCTTGTGGCACTGGCAACCAAGCACAAGGGAGGGAACTAGATGAGATGCTGATGTGGTATACCAATGCCGAAAGACGCTTTGCTGTCCGGTTGATCCTCAACCAATGTATCATCTCAAGAATTGTGCTGATAGATCTTTCAAACGGGAGATACCAAACTTCCGGCACTAGTATTTCTTTTGCTACTCATTCAACTTCTAGTCTATTTTGTATTGTAGTAGTTCTTTGTCATTTCTGATTGAAACCAGATGATTCTTTCACCGTTCATTCATCTGGACATGTCTCTTATGTTCTGAATTCCAAGATCAAGAAGTTCAAGCACGTAATGCGTTCACACATGACAGATGCGTGTCAGAAGGTCCATTCGTCATGCATAGAAGCAAAATTAAACAGAAAAACTTGGAAGCATGTTGGGGCAGCAGCGTTGTTGATGTAACGTGCGGGCTTCCACGCTTGTTGCTTAAGTTTGCTGCCCCCTTAGTCTGCTGCTCTAGAGACTAAGTCCAGAAGCTCTGGGTTTGTTACTCAGAAATGCGCGCGCCAGTGTTACCGCTAGAAAGCAGCTGAAAACTGAAAGTGATTGATTAGGAATGAAGAATGAGGAACAATGGGAGACCCCTCCAAGTTCTAGCTCCCCCCACTAGTGGATAACTTGTCACTTAGCTAACTAGTCAATCAGAAAATAGTCCTAGACCTCCTTTCTAGCAGGCAGGGTTTTCTCGGTGAGCCCTATCAGACGCCCGACAGCCCAGAACTCGGACGTCGTCCGTTTTGCCTAAAAACAGGACCATACCATACTACCGACGCTGCGAACGTAGTTGTGTAGTCAGAATTACCTAGAAAAATAGCAGCAAAGGCTTATGGCTGCCCGAACCCAAGCAGTGCCTACGACGGTCCATGATACCAAACAGTGCCACGCAGCAAGAGGCATGGACCCTATGTAGAGCATGATGTTGCATATGCAATGGCATAATGAGAATAGTGCTGGGTGCATGCAGACATCATCTGTTGTGGCAGTGACTGCCAGCGGCTCGACTGCCGAGGAGGCCTGTCGATGGAGCTGAGCATGTCGCCGGAGGGAGGAGGCTCCAACAAACTGCGAGTAGGCCTCAGCGCGTGTCGGATCCACCGGACGACACTCCAGCAGCGTCAAGTCTCGCCGTCAGTCATCTGCACGCCGATGTATACAAGCCGGGAGGACACAACAGAGCACAATGAGAGATGCACAAAAACAACAGAATCAAACCGAGCAAGAGCAATGTTGTTTGACCTGAGCAGCATTCAAGAGCCTGATGGAATATTCTCTTAACACGTGGTGTCAGAGCAGGGTGCTATTCTCAGGCGAAACGCATCAACTCGTGAAGGTTGACACCTCTTTTGGATGGACTCTATCTCATGAGCAAAAATTCACGTGCAGAGATCTAAACCATGGCAACGTTCAATGGAAATCAGTTCAAGCCTGAACCTTTTGATGGAGACAACAACCACAAATTTGCATTTGACATCAAGATAATTCTCCTGAATAAGGGTCTTTGGGGGCTGGTCTCTGACCCGCAAGGAGAGACTCTGGATGCCGCTGCCACTCATGAGCATAAAGTGATTTGGCAAAGAAGATGTAATGAAGCTGTCTCAAAAATTGCACTACACATTACAAAACTCCCTAAGTTCCTTATCTGTGACAACAATGCAACTTTGGATCCGCGAAAAGCTTGGCAGGCGCTGAGAAAACAAAGTGACAAAGTGAGCGGCCTTGATCTCAGTATCCTTCTCAAAGAGTACCATCGACAGAAAATGGCTGACGGGACAAGATTGGAGGACTATATTACATACATCAAGACACTCTCTAGCTGGACTACAGGTATGGGACAAACATCTTTGAGAGATTCATGATTCTCACTCTTTTCAGCGGCCTTCCCAGCATATTTGATATAACTGTTGAACGATTCCTGACATTTCAAGATCAGGGTAGACTTTTTCATGAGAGATTGAAAGCTCTCGAAGCAAACCAGGGTGAATCCAACAATGCAAATAGAAAGGAAGCAGTACCAGAGGGAGGTACTATGGCTCCCTACAGAATGAAAACAAAAAAAGCGTGTGAGGCTCTCATGCGCACTGAAGAAAAGTTTATCAAGGATGCAGGAGGAGAATCAGCACTGTATACCTCCTTTAAAAATCAGCAGCAGAAGAAGTTTGAAGGGTGTGGGAACAACAGGGCCTATGGAGAAGGACGGTTGGCAGCGTCCTCTGGATCTGACAGCCGGTCAACACACCACCATGAAGAGTTACTACCATTTTATCCCAGCAACTTGGGAAATCAAGGATCATCTCCACCAGATGAAAACCGTTTTACAAATGTAAGATGCTACAAATGCAGCCAAAAGGGACACGCATTTTGAGTATGCTCCCTACCACGAAGGTGCTCCCCCCAACAACATCATGCACTCCTGACTTCAGTTGTGCATGACGTCAAAAAAGCAGTTACCGAGCTGGCTGAAAGAATGGCAGCTCAACTCAAGTCTGACGGCTATCAGCAATCTGATCAGCAGATATCCGCCCAAGGCCTCATCTCTTAACTACATTTGAGAGAATTGGAGAGTCATATCTTCACCAAGGAAATAAAGTTGATATCTTCTCTAGCCTATCCAAAGATGCAGGAAATTTTCAACCTGTTCAACATCCCGCTCCAACCCTCAGAGATTATCTTGACAATCAAAGTCACCTGGTTTTGGAAAACATGGCATTTTGCTCTATAGAAAGTGTGGCTCTTCTTGTAGCTGGGATCTTTGCATGGACTATTGACTCAGGATGCACTCGACACATGACCTGCCACAAATATTAGCGTATCAATGACAAAGTTCTTCCAGCTCCAAAGGCAGCTCAAATTGGAGATGGCCTTGTCATTCCAGCAATTAGGATTGGCACAGTCCGTGTGCCAATTGAGTTGGAAGGACAATATAGTGTTCGTTTGTTTATATGTACTCTGTACGTCCCCGATCTGGCCGCTAACCTTCTCTCTGTGACCAGACTCAATGACAAGGGACTCAAGGTCACATTTGACACTGACAAGAACTGCAAGGTTTACAACAAAGAGGGAAAGACCACAGAAATTGCCCGTTGTCCGGGAAACTTGACCATTATTGACACCAAGACAACACCACCGCTGCCTCAGCCAACCGATGAAACCGAGATGGCCTTTGAAGAAACCACTGAGCCACTTCGCATCTCTGAGAGATCCAGCAACTTCCACTCACAGGGGATCTCCTTGGCTACTCTATGGCATCAGCGAATTGGACATGTGGGCCACTGGAATCCCTGCACAATGGCCACAAAAGGAATGGTCCACGACCTTCCCAAATCTTTTGCAGCAGCACCAGACAAACCATGTTCAGGGTTAATTGCAAGGAAGTAGACGCAGCAATCATTCCCCTCCTACTCCGAAATCTCCACGAAGCAACGACTGGAGTTAATTCATATGGATATTTGCTACTTGAAGGAGAAGTCAATGGCTGGAAGAAGCTATTTCTTGGTCCTTCTTGAAGACTACAGCCACTTAGTTTGGGTGAAGTTCCTCCGAAACAAGTCAGAGGCACTGGACATCATTATACACTGGGTCCGTGAGATTGAGAACCAGTCTGACGCCACCATCAAGAAGGTACGCAGTGACAATAGAGGTGAATTCGTCAACAGTGTACTTCAGCGATACTTTGACAGCGAGGGTATTGTACATCAGACTACCGTGCCACTCACACCTCAGTAGAAAGGGAAGGCGGAGTATGAACCAGACCTTGCCTGATCGGGCTCGAATTATGCTACATACTGCTAGCTTCTCTGCCA